>CAAKHG010050540.1:0-11383 GCA_901007715.1 Dactylopterus volitans
CATGGCCTCGCTCATCCACTCATGGGCCTCAACAGACGCTGGGTTTTATGTAAATAATCTTTTTTTTTTGTTTTGTTGCTATAACCGTGTGTGTTTAGATGTATAGCCTCTGCGTTTGTGTGTGTGTGTGTGAGAGAGAGAGATAGAGAGACCAGGAACAGCACATTGTACCAGTCAGCAATAGCACACTCATCATTAAGTGCTGGAAACGTGCAAAGACAATGATTTATTACAAAAAAAAAAAAAGGCCGCTGCTGTATGTGGCTTGTGACGCACAGTGTAACATCGGATTAAACAGAAGCTGTTGTTTGGGAATGCGCATGAGAGGAATATCTGTCTGTCCTTAGCAATCAGACTGAGTCTCCGCACATAAACATCGTGACGAACCGTGAAGACAGTAAAACTTTCCGCTGATGCAGTCCGCCTGTTTCATTCCAAAAGAGAGTAAACAACTAAAAAAAGAAAAAAAACAACTGTGTCCTACATTTTATTTTCATTTTTTTCTCCTTTTTTCCAACTGAAGCATGTCCGCATCCCCATATTCCCAAACACATGAAGGTACAATCTGTAGCCGCCCGAGTGGCGCCGGCAGCCTCATGCTCCTCCAAACCAGTAGGGTGCAGCGTTCCGCTGGGAAGCCGCGGCGAGAGGCTAAAATGCTAACACATCTGATTCATTGTTACACGTTTCTGCCATTGTTACTTAGCCGTTGCTGAGTATGACGCTGTGGTGCCTTGCAGAGATGGCTTTTCCTTTGTGTCGGATTCTCGCTGCCACACTGACTCAGTCTTCCCGGGAGAGACACACAGAGAGAGAGTTAAGCCGCATGCCATAATTCCAGCATAAGTTTGGATCTGATCGAGCTGTGGCGCCTTCGACGTAAAAGTGACTCACAAATGCCGGGCGATGGGGAGATCGCAAGGAGAACCGCGGCGCCGTGGCAGCAACGCGACTCTCCGTCGCCTCCTGAAGGTGCAACGCGGCGTTGCGAGGCCAGGCGACGCGAGCTTGTTCGGACGTCTGCAAAGGATCCCCTTTGGATTCGCTGAGTGCACACTGCTGTCCGTTTTTACAGTATTGTTTTTGTTTTCACGTGGCGTGCGTTTACGATCGAGATTAGGCTCATGCGCCGAATGCGCCGCTGATTAAGCTACCTTTCACGATTCAAGCAGCCATTTGGAAGCGACACCGCCGCCGGGATCACTGGGTTCACACGCTGGAGAGTGACCCGTCGCAGTGCACCTCACTCAGCTGCCTGCGAGGGGAAAAAAAGTGAAATGAATATGCAGAGCAACCGGCTAACTGGATGCAGATGTTCATGTGTTGCATTATGTCATATGCCCGAATGTGATCTATCTCGGAAAGTATTAGACACCATCTAATTCCTCAGGAAATATGGAAACGCTGTCGAAAAAAGCCGCGCTGGTGCTAATCGCTCATGAGACGGGACCAGGGTCACTCAGGTAACAAGCAGGCCGGCCGAGCAAACGGGTCCTGGCACTCTGGAGTCTCAAGCGAGCACCGAGTCATATTTTTTTCCTCTCTCCCAAGATTCTGCACTTTTTTTTTTATGCCTCTCATTGAAAAAACAAAACAAAAAGAAAAAAAAAATCAGGCAGCAAAGCGTTTGACTGAGTCGTCGTCCGATCGCTGCACCGCCAGCCTGCGCTCGCTTGCTCGCAAACCTTGCGCGCGCACACACACACACACACAGAAAACAATTAAACTCAGAAAGGTGAACACCGACAGCGTCGAACATTCGACACCGAAAGCGGAAACCGGCATTCGACGCGAGCGCATCACGAGTCAAATGGAGCGAGCTGACTCAGGAGTCGAGCTGCGACCTCTGGAGCACACACGGCGACCTCTGACGAAGGCCTTTCCTGCCTCACAAAGACAACAGCCACACTTTGCAATCAGGGTGAATTTTCCATGTCGGCGTCAGATGTCCCCGACACACACACACGCCCCCGCCCGCCCCGGCGTCGGTTTTCCACTCACTCCGCGGAATTACGCCACAGATGTCTCGCATACATCTCAAAATCACTGAATCACAACCCAGAAATGTTACGCAGACTCCTCCCGTGTAATGAGAACAGCACCGGGCATTAGTGTGAGCTGATGTGTTGTTTTCCTTTTCCCGTCGGTTTTTGATAAGCAAACAATCAGGCTTGACAGTTCATTAAAAGGGTTTTATGGAGCGCGTCTGTGCTGGAGCGCACAGCTGATCGGCACAGATCACCAGCAGGCTCTTTTGCGCGGGTTCCTCTCGTCGGTGCAGCACTGAGGTTGCTATGACTGTTAAAACTAAAACAAACAAAAAAAAAGCTTATCTCCATCTCAACAATGACATCCAACCATGGATTTTGGGACCTTCCGCCCACCTCGCTGCACTAATCAAGTACCCAGTAGCAGCAGCAGCAGCAGCACCTGTTCCCAATTATTTGATCACTCTCAGACACCATTAAACCTGCTGGGAGTGTTTGGAAAGGCCGCACGAGACGCCACCGCCGCCGCCCCTGGACGACATGCTCGCCACGTTGAGGGCCTGGAGACGGCGTCTGTCGAGGGCCGCGGACGCCGTCCACGGCCACTCTGTAGCCGCTTTGGAGGCCATCCTCGTGTTTAGCGGGTACAGCGAAATGCTCCTCAAAATGGCGCTCGCGCTCACCAACGCCGTGGCCACGTGCCTCTCGACCACGCTGAGGCTGATCGCGCTCCTCAGGCGGACGCTGGCAGCTGCGCTCCCCTCGCGTGGGAAACCGGACCGGCGCGCAGCCCGGCCAGGCGGCTCCACCTGGTCCTCATCACAGGGCCTCAGACGCAGCATCTGCTCTCCTCTCCGCCGCGGAGGAGGGACGTCTGAGAAGGGGCCCTCATCCGTCCAGATATTGCTGCCCGCGATCTGCCGGTGCGCCGCATCCGTCTGCATGACCGCGGTGGCCTTCGTCCATTTGGCGCAGGTGGCGCTGTCGCTCTGGTGCGGCCACAGCAGGCGCGCCGTCTCCGGCGTTGTGATCTTCTGCGGCTGGATGGGGCCCGTCCTCGCCGCGCTGCAGACCCTGACCCTTTACTCTGCACAGGTTCTCGGCATCATCTGGGATCTGTCATTGCTCCTCAACAGCTCCTGAACCCAAATATTTGTATCCAATGGACATAAGAGATGGAAAGTTTCTAAAAAATGTTTTAATATTTTTAAGTTTGCGTGAGCCTGAGTTACTATTGTTTTTAATCTAATAAAACTGTTAAATAATTTCACTGACAAAATTTGATCAAGTATTGGAGTATGTCATGATCAAATGAGCTCAGACACTTAAAAAAAAATAAGTACTTGACATTTTATTGCATCAGTTCCAATAATAAATAGTGTCCCACCTAATTAACCCGACAGATGTTGCCTGGATACAGTGTTGAGTCCCCGTCAATGCCTCAAGCCAAGAAATCCAAATCTGCCCAATTAAAGAGGGCTTAACAAGTATCTGCATGAAGATTATCCAGTTATCAAACCCTTTCACTGGCCAAGGAAAAGCTCAATGACGAGGAAAACATGCAAAACTTTAAATTAAGGCATGATTGCTAAAGCAAAAATAACTGTCCAAAATGTAAAATATGTGATTGGCTTGAAAAGAGAAAAAGGACAAGCAGCTCCCATTTCTTCACAGCCGACTGTGAACCTCACTCTTTCCTCGGCTTTTGGAAAGGACATTAAGGAACACATGTATGTGCACATACACACTGGCACGCAGGCACGCACACACACACACACACACACACACACACACACACACACACACACACACACACACACACACACACACACAGGAGGTAGTGTTGAAGCTGCAATAACAAGCTAATAGAAGCAAAAGACCACATAGGTGAGTGGGAATCATATTTCTGGCATCTTAAAACATCTCCACTCGTATCACGTGATTTTTCTACTTCAATTTCATGAACAAACTGGCACAAAAAGTAGATTTCTGCCTGGCGAGGTTTGTGTGATCAAAATGTACCTTAGGTGGAAAAAATTAACAAAGCGTGGATGTGGTTCTGAATAGGAAAAGGCAACAGTGTGTTTGCAGGTTCTAAATCTAATGTAAACACACACACACACACACACACACACACACACTACCGCTCTCAAATTCACTGACAGATTTCATCTAGAAAATAATCAATAACAATAAATACTTTCTTCTGAACATATAAAACAATTATTACTGAAATCTCAAGATTCCAGTTCATTAAAAAAAAAACAAGGCTTCTGGAATCTGTTCTTCTCGCAGCTGATATCGAGAAAGCTTCTCTTTCTTCTTCATGAAGGCACTCACAGTAAAATCTGTCCATCATAATCCTGGATTGAGTCTGGGAGGCGTGGGGGGGGTGTCAGTCGTACTCGTCAGGTTCCTTGAAATCCACCAAGTTCTCCTGAGGGTGAGAGGAAGCTTTCAGTTAGGCTCTCAAACCCAAGCAGAGGCCTCCACCAATCACCTCGAACCTTTAATTAAAGCGGGATTATATCAGTCAGGCCTCTAATCCTAATCTTCCAACAGAGTTTCTGTTTACAAAGTCCAGGTGGAACTGCGTCTCAGGGGCTTCAACGTGGCTCCTGAGGGGGGAACTGGATCAAAAAGATGGGACTCGGTGCTGGGAGGGCTTTGACCTGGAGGTCGAGGAGTGGGCGTGGCCTAACAAACCACAGCGTGCGTCAAATATTGCATATAATCGCAATATTTGGCTCCGCGTAAACGCAACTACTGAACATCCATCAGCACCTCATACAAGCTCACTTGGAAAAAGCGTCTTGTCACCTTTATTCGAATTCCAGCTCTTTAATGAAATGACACTTTCCCATACCCCACTCTACTCTACTCTACTCTACTATCTAGAAGATAGTACCGCCTCAGTGTAACTGGTTGTCATAGTGATGACAACCAGCGAAACCGCTGTTATGCCATCTTCAACACAACACAGAGCTGCACAGAGAGAAACGAGAAGAAGTAGTAGTAGAGAGCAGGGGTGTCGACATCTCCACGTGTACACGGAGAGCGAATCACAACCGTTTAGAAAAAGTCAATAACCGTGTACACGACACATGGTTCTTCTTTCATTTGTCACCAACAATAAAGTATTAAGGGGTGTAAATGCTGCCTGAAAGCTAAAGATGACATTAACTTAACAATAAATATTCTCAGGGTGCAGTTATCCTCATACGTGATAGATACACGGGGCTCGTTACGCTGCACAAACAACGTATCGCGTATCACGTGACTTTAACTTGACAGTGGAGGCGAAGGCGTCAGTAAGAAGCGGAGCAACGTGGGGCAGATTGTTTTTGTTTTTTTGCTAAAAATGGAGCTACAGTTCAGTTTTACACTTTGTCAGACCAAGCTGGCTCATTTCAGCAGCGCAGGATAAAGCACCTGCGATGGAGACGCCCCAACAAGCTGCAGGCAGAGACTGCTGCTGACAACGCTACTAGCGCTTCACAGCCTAGCATAAAAAACTACGCAGCCAACAAACGCGACAAGGCGCCGAGTGAAGCTAGCAACAACTTAATAGCTGAAATGGGGGCCCTCGACATGCAGCCCGCGTCAACTGTTGAAGACGACGTGTTTTTAAAGCTAATGAAACATCTGGAGCCAGGCTAGGAAGTTCCCTGCAGAGCGACAGTTAGCTCGAGGGTGTCAAAGCTCTACCAAGACTTACTTACTCAGGAGAACGATATGTGACCTCTTAGCGCTGCGATCAATAAACGTTCGTGTGTTAACTACTTGAACGGCTTTGAATTAATGGGACTGAGGTCTATGAATGGAGAGACGGAGCCCTCTAGTGGTTATACAGCGCAACTAAGGTCAAAATTCATAAACAACATGTACACGCTATTTTACAGCCCTGTGCACACGTGTAGATATTTTTGTACATGTTGACACCTCTATTATGTAAAATATGGGCTCTACGCAGGAACCGTTCCTCTCATGATGCTTGTATAACATCTCACATCCGCCCGCTGATGCACCATCAAGCCTCATATTTACATCTTTTTTTTTCTTTTTCGAGCCAACCTGGTGCTTCCGGAGTATCTGTGACGCACTGATGTGTAGACGTGTATACAGCGAGCTGCAGGACCGTCACAGGGGGCCTCACTGGTGCCTGATTTCAGCTTCATGGTGTCTCCTCCAGTGAGCGAGGCGGACAGCGTGGTGAAGGTGGCGGAGTGGCAGCAGACCTACTACGCCTCAGACTCCGGGATCCAATCGGGGGCCACCACGGTGCGGGACGACGAGAGCAGTACCGAGTACAGCGGCAATAAGAAGTACGGCGGCAGCGCTGCGACAAGCGCTGCTGCTGCCGGCACCGGTGGAGGCGGAGACGTGGCAGACGGTGGAGAGGAGAGCCCCACAGGTGAGACCGAGGTGTTAAAGTGGATTGGGGTCTCCGTACTTTGGAGTTTGTGGTTCTGTTCTCCCCTCACGCCCCCCCATCTTTGTCCATCATCAAATGTCAAGTCTTTATTCCTGTTCTGATGATATTGTGCGTTCTTGCTTCACCGTTCCTGGCTCTTATAAACTGTTTCATGTTCTTATTGCCGCTGAGGTGCTGATTTACCACCATGGAACGTAGACCAGTCGGGGGACCAGCAGTTTCCACTGAGGGACGAATTACGTCAAGCATGCCAAGTCAAGGGGTCGCAGTAGCAGCAGTGGTGCGAGTAGTGGTGGTAGTGGTAAGAGCAGTAGGAGTAGTACTTGTACTAGTAGTAGTAAATGTAGCAGTCACCATAGTATTAGTAGCAGTTGCTGTAGTAGTAATAGTTGCAGTCATAGTGGCAGCAGTACTAGTGGGAGTAGTAGTAGCAGCAGTAATCGTAGCAGTTGCTGTAGTAGTAGTCACAGTTGCAGTCGTAGTAGTAGTACTAGTAGAACCAGTAATAGTATTGGCAGTAGTTGTAGCAGTAGTAGTAGTGGTAACAGTCATAGTAGTAGTGATAGCAGTAGGTAATAGTAATAGCAGCAGTAATAGTAGTATGATAGTAGTTGTAGTAGAAGTAGCAGCAGTAGTAGTAGTAGTAGTAGTAGCACTTATAATAGTAGCAGTCGCAGTCGTAGTAGTAGCAGTTGCAGTAGTACGACTAGTAGCAGTAATAGTGATAGCAGTGGTAGTAGTAGTAGTGGTAGCAGTCACAGCTGTAGTAGTTGCAGTTGTAGTAGTAGTAGTAGTAGTAGTGGTAGCAGTAATAGTCGTAGTGATAGTAGTAGTGATAGTATCAGTTGTAGCAGTAATAGTAGTAGTGATAGCAGTCGTAATAGTAGTAGAAGCATCAATAGTAGTATGATAGTAGTAGTTGTAGCAGTAATAGAAGTAGTAGTAGTAGTAGTAGTAGTAGCACTTATGGTAGTAGCAGTCGTAGTAGTAGTAGTAGTTGTAGCAGTTGCAGTACTACTTGTAGTAGCAGTCATAGTGATAGCAGTAGTGGTAGTACGAGTTGCTGGAGTTGTAGTAGTTGTAGCAGTAATAGTAGTAGTAGTAGTAGTAGTAGTGGTAGCAGTAATAGTCGTAGTGATAGCAGTAGTGATAGTAGTAGTGGTAGCAGTAATAGTCGTAGTGATAGCAGTCTTAATAGTAGTAGTTGTAGCAGTAATAGTCGTAGTGATAGCAGTAGTAATAGTAGTAATTGTAGCATAAATAACAGTCATGATAGCAGTAGAAATAGTCGTAGTGATAGCAGTAGTAATAGTAGTAGTTGTAGCAGCAATAGTAGTAGTGATAGCAGTAGTCATAGTAGTAATTGTGGCATAAATGATAGTGGTGATAGCAGTAGTAATAGTAGTTGTAGCAGTAATAGTGTGGAAACTCAGCAAATGAGGGTGTGTGAGGTTCCGCCTGAGATAAGAGAGGAAACAGACGTTCCCATTTATTAATGGCTTGGAACCAGCAGCGTGACGGTACAGTGGAAGCAAGCAGCGCGCCCCCGTGTTCCGCTCATGCTAATCGTGCACGCACACATTGCGCCGCGCCGCCCGTCACTTACCTGAAACACAAAGGGAATAATTGAAGTGTCAAACGCGGCGATAATCCCTCCGCCGGGCACCGTGTAGCTTCATTATCGCCGCTCCTCTCCTTTCTCCCGCTGGGAAACGTCTTTGTCAGCCGGTGAGTCAGTCACGTGCGGTCCGGTTCCGTCGGAGGTCCGGCTGTGACTGCAAAGGTTCCAGTGCCTCTTATCCGCTCGCGCTAGCGGCGCCCCTCGGTACACAGCTTTCGCCTGAGCTTAACTGCCGATTTCGTGGCAAATGGAAATGTCAAAAGCGAGCGGGACGTTCTAGACATGACTGGCATGGCGACAGAACCTGGCGAGTTACATGATAGAAAAACTGCAAAATGATGGATTTGTGCGAAATATTGATATGAGTAAGTCTCACTTGTATCCTGATTTCACATTTTCAAAGTATTTCTTTCTTTTCTTTTCTGAACATTGCGTATATTTTTCTCATTTGTCGGTTTTTCAGCCCATACTCCATATTGGACATGCTTGGGGTGTGAATGTGTTTATTTGCTTATCACCATCTTGATGGCGTGCAAATCTGTCCGATCCATATCTGTACTGATGGCGTCATTAAATGGCGATGTAACTGCGGAACGCTGGCGAGCACGTTACGAGTACATGTTAGTTATGCTCATCATGTTTGTCCATCAGTCGCTGCAGCACCCCCATTCACCCTCTGCCTCAAGTGCCCCCATTTTAAGCTTCTGTCTCTTTAAGGCCCGCCCCCAATAAAAACAAACAAAAAAATAGAACCCCACCCATTCCGCATCAATGTTCTGATTGGTCACCAGGAACTACAAAAATAAATTACCGGACCATGAGGACAAAAGAAAGAATAGATATGAAATTGAATAGATTTAGACAAATCCATTACACAAATGCCCAAACCAATAATGAACAAGGTCTTTTTCTTGTCTAAAACTGTTCTCCCAGGTCTCCCAGGAACAAAAAAAAATATCAGCATTGTTAAAACAGCAGACAAAATATTCTACACTTCCTCGAGTGTGACTTTGGTTTGAGGTTAAGTCTCTGCAAAATTAGTCAGAGTGAGACCTCTTCCTCCATTTATTTTAGGCTGCTGAACCATAGATATGCGGGACTATGTTGACCTCGGTTCACTTACTCCTGTAGAAGCGGTTTTGACGGATGCAAACACGCATGAATAGTCCCCAAAGAGACACCATAGTGCCGATAAGAAAGCCTCCGGAGGGGCCGGCGGTTGCACCAGAGTGCTGAAGCCACAGCTGAGAAACAAGTCAGGAGCTAACGACTGATGATTAAAAGGTTACTGTATCATAACTGAATGCACTGCGGTGTAAGTGCAAATGTGTGCTCGGTCTCGCTTTTCCGTTTGAGAGATGAAAACTAAATATTTGCCAAACCAGAAAGCTGGAAAAATGAGAAACCGAGGCAGCGATTGCTGATATTCTCAGAGTTTAAGCAGAAGGAAACTGGACCCCTTTTGGTTATTGAAGATGTTCCACCTCTCTCAGGGACCCAGACTGCCCAGGAAATCCACACAAACGTGTTAGAGGTTACCCTTAATACAGGTCTGACAAATCATGGCCCCTCCGTGGACCATCACCTTATCATAGTGGAAGGGTTCTGATGATCCCAGGAGCTAGCATCCCAGGGTAGGGTCTGACATGGCAAACTGGTCTTGGGTGAAGGGTCAGACAAAGAATGCTCCGTAAAGATGCATATGGGAAGAAAAACATCCCAGGACCAGTGTGTCCTGCCCGGAGGGTTACCGGGGCCCCACCCTGGAGCCTTGGAGCGCTTGGTAGCCAGACTTTGCCCATGGGGTCTGGGCAGATCCAGACCAAGGCAGAGACATGACACCTGCAGGAGGAACCATATGGGTCTGGTGCAACGTGGATTAGATGGCAGACCACTGAAGCCCCTGCAACCCGGATGAACAGAAGAAGACGAGATGAGACAAATCATGAATCGGTATCACTTTGCACCCCGCACGACTCCCTCCTCCCGATTGTAACAATCTGCAGGTGTATCAGCTTTGAGTCTTGTGGTTTCAGATGTTGGCGCAGGCATTTGTTCCCATTTAGAAACCCGCACATTGGCGGGGCCCAGCGCCAATTTTGGGTCGTAAATTTCCGTCTGCAGCTCATCCCAGAGGTCTCGACGGGGTTGAATTTGGGAGTCAGGTGCAGGTTCTTTCACAGCAACCGGGGAGGCCTCCAAACAAGAAAGGCCCAAAGCCGCTGACATTTAAATCCCCAGGCAGGTGAACTTTCAGTCCATCATCGACTATGAACCAGAGCTTATAAGAAGGAGGAGGAGGAGGAGGAGGACTGGCTGTTGTTTCCAGCACAACAGCTGAGTTTGGACTTGTATTTACAGAGCAGAAGCTTTTTCTTCCCTTTAACGAACATTTCATCTCACGCGCCGCTCGACGAGTGTGCCCGACCATTATGTTTCGCAATAACTCCCCTGTGTAAAGGAACAGATCCCCCGCTGAAAAAAAACCCTAATTGGCTGGTTGTCTGAAATCCCGATGGAACGTTCCATAGCCAGTGGGCTTTGCTGTGCCTGTTTCCCCCCGATTGACAAATAAAAAAAATCCAGAGGTTAAAGAGATTATTTTAGACCTTGATGACACAGTTGAGCTTGTCGTAAACCCCAAAGCAGACCGAGGAGAATGTTTGCTTTGCTCCTCCAGACGCTTTCTTCTTCGTTTTCCCGCCCGTTTGCTGATTCCAAGACTTCCGTTTACCCTTCCTGATCTGCGGCTGATAACAGATGCTGGTCCTTGTGTCATCGTGGACTTTTAGAGGCCCAACCACTTACACCATTGGCCACTGGAAAACCGCTGGCTCGTCACACCTTCCGCCCCGCCTCCCTCGCGTTCTCGCTTGACGACCGAGCGTGATTCAAATGAAGGTTCCTCACAGGCGACGAATGAGCGGCGCGAAACAGAAGCGCTAATTACTTTGAACAACAGCTGCTGGCATCTAAAGAGTAAACACAAATTGCTGCTGATGGAAAGCATCTTTTTCAGGGTTGCGTGTGGACAAACGTAAGACTATGAGTTCTTTTTGTGGCGACAAACTTTGCGTTAATCATGCGGTTCTAAAAACTCAAAATCTGGTGTGAAAATCTGGCGCGGTCAAACGTGATTTCTGGGTAAACAAACGTGGCGGATGGAAGAAATGATTATGACACATTTTGGACTCCTTTCTGTGGAAAATCCACGTAGAAAAAAAGACAAAACTACGAAAACAGTCATGAGACGGGACGGCGTGAACGGGACGGCGTGAACGGGACGGCGTGAACGCAGACGGCATGAACGGGACGGCGTGAACGCGGGCGCGACGTCGG
>CAAKHG010050543.1:0-16237 GCA_901007715.1 Dactylopterus volitans
GAGAATCAAGAGATGCAGTTCATTCTACATCGCGGATATATAGAGCAGGAAAATTTTCATATTGAGAGAAATTCGACGTAAAAACTGGGGACAGCATTGAAATCATGGCATGTTATCTTATAAGAAAAATTGTGGAAATGTCAGTCTGAAGTTTTCATGTGCAACTGACACTGTGTCAGAGGACGATTACACGTGGTTGACAACCTCTTTCAGACTAATTAATATTCTTTGTAAAGACACAGAACACAGAAACATTTAAAAAAAAAACTTGTCAAACTTCCACTTTAACACAAACTTATAACGCCGCTCTATTACATAATTAATGGGCAGAACAACTTGATTTGACTCCAAAATCCGCAAATTCAACGCGGCAAAAAAAAAAAAACGGTGGCGTGAACCTTCCAGGGAATAGCGAGCAGATGAACGTGGGAACAGCATGCAGAAATAACGCGGCGCCCCCCCCCCCACCCCCCCCTCCCCCACCCCCCATCGGGCTGCTCGTGCTGCAGTTTACGCGAGGAAAGTCACTTACACATAATTGACCTCGCAGGACTTGACGTTGCCCCTGTCCTCGGCCGCAATGTCGTCTTTATGCTTGACCTCTCGCTGTGCGCTCGATCTGATCTGTTCATCACGCGGGAGGAGGGAGAGGAGGGGGGCGTGTGTGTGTGTGAGAAAGTTCTGCATTAAATATCAATACCATGACCCCCTGTGAAGTGAGGTCACAGACATCACCCCCACCCCCCTCCCGCCTTCCACCTCAACAGTCAGGGCCCCACAGAGATCGCGCGCTTAAAAAAACAAAACAGGACGGCTTTAACATGCAACCTTGGAGGAACCCAAATTTACACATCACCTTCACCATCTCGTCGGCCCCCGCTGTCTTGCTCTTGGCCACGATGTCCCCACTGTCACTGTAGGAGATGAAGCAGCTATTCGCTGCCAGGAGAGCCATTTTGCCCTGAGGCAGAACAGACAGGAGAGGGAGGGGGGGGGAAGCGGTAGATTAGACGGGATCGCGGCGAGATCCGCCGCCGTGACAGCCGTGAAAGGTTGCCTTATATTTGACACAATAAAAAAAAAAAATAATAAAAAAAAAAAAACGTCTCAAGGTTGCGGCGGGCAGGTTGTTTATGGGCTCGGCAAAGCATTAAGGCGAGCGACGCGCCGCCGTGATAAGGTGGATGCGCCCCGCATAATGAACGCGCGGCCGCGGCGAGGGCGGCATCGCTCATGAGCTCGAGTCCAATCAGCCCGCCGGACGAGCCGAGAGAGAGCGGTGGGTTTTTTCTTTTTTTTCTTCTCTCGTCACGTGCCGTCGAGTTTATGCGAAATTTATTTCGGGGGTTTAAAAATATGACCGGGTAGTAATTTGGCGACAGCATTGAAATGGGCTTTGAAAACTTTACCGGGGTGCAATTTTGTTAAAAAGGTCAACGCGCTGAAGGTGCAGACGCGACTGCTCCCGTTTCACTTGTGATGCGAAAATGACAAGTTGTTTTTCGATAGAGCGAAAGAGCTCGATATCTGGCGAGAAAATACATAAACGCGACTCAACCTCACATTTACGCCAACGAGCAGCGCGCCAGAGGAATACGCTCTGGTAGGAAGCTCTGACCCAATACGGATCAGTATTCTGTTGACTGTCTTTTGTAGTTCTTGTATGAAATGTTGTCCGAGAACACACTTGAATGTACCGTTTGACTGTTTTACAGTTTGTGAGCTGGCCGCCGTGTTTAAGGCCGAGGCGTTCGGCGGTCTGGCGTGTGCACAAGTGCCCTCCGTGTCACCATCGTACGCAGGTTGTTTTTAAGGCAAAGTTTCCAGACTAGCGGAGCGACATTACAGTGAGGACCACTCACAGAGGGGCTCCCCTCAAATCTGCTGTCAGACAATGAAATAATGATGGTAACTAAAAGCAAAACTATCTGTACAGATTGTTGCTTTTAATTCAAGGAGGCACGCAGTACTGAGATCGCTTCGCATCCTGTCATCAAGCTTTCACTTTGACATTTAAGATCTTTACTTAGCGGATGAAACAGTGGAGGATGCACTGACCTCTTGAAAAACGGGCTCCCACTGTTCTCTGGCGCCGATGGCGTCGGAGCGGCCCATCACCAGGCCGTCAGAGTTGATGCCCAGGTACTTGCCATATCCAGACTTCAGGGCGACCCTGCAACGGCAACGCGATTGCACTTAATTCAAAACAATTAGCATTATGTGACTGCGTCACGCAGGTTCAAAGCCACTTACGTCCCACTTACACACACACACACACACACCCGCCTGCTCGGGGGGCACTTGGACCACCGGCTACGATCAATAGTTCTCCCCTACCAAGCAGCTGATGCTCCTAAACTGCCAATGAGGAAAAAAAAAATAAAAAAAATATCGAAGGCTAATCTGATCTGCGGCGCATCGGGGTTTCCTTCCCCCGACTGTACAGGCTTAAAAAATCTCATCAGTATGAGTCCGAGAGCCGCAACTGAAACCGGCTCGGCAGATATTTCCACGGAGTGAAGGTCATCAAACTGGGACAGCAGGCGGAATTGCGAATCACAGTTGCACATCCAGTCGGTATAGTCTGTTCATGTAAAAATCGTGCTCACCTTGCGTCCGAGAGCTTAACGGCTGTAAACTGCTCCGGAGGGTCCGGCCCTTCGCCATCTGAAGACATCCAGACATTAAACGCTTTGAAACGAGTCAACGTCGCCGACGCCGACTTGTTTATTCAAAGTCCTTTGGCACAAAAAAGGGCCGCGGCCGACCAAACGGCCGACGCGATCCCCCCGCAATACAGCATCTTTGATCCGCAATCCGAACTGTGGGGACGGTTTCGACCGAACAAGATTTGGCTTTTTTTTTTTTTTTTTTTTTTGCTAAAATAAATGCTTGATATCTAATGGGTTACAATACTCATGCGTCATTATTAAAATGTGCATAATTTTCCTCTCACACGAAGTATATCCTTGAGTCCCGCCTCATGTTTCACAAATGCATTCTTGTAATTAATAATGCAGGCCTTCTGGCTACGCAGCGCCGGGCTGATGCGGGTCCAGTTCGCCAGCATCGAGACGGCTGGAATAAGACATGAAAGGAGCTGCCGTGCTGCATTTAAATGTTTTATTTTATGCTGAGGTCTCGAGGGTCTCGAGTGATTTCACACGACTGCGACTTCCGCGTGTTTTGGGCCGCAGCCTGACCTCAACGATGAATCACGGCGCTGCGCAATTTGCAAGTGCCACATGGTCGTCTGGTCAAGGAAGAGCGGCGCTTACGAGACATTAATGAGAAAGGCTTGGATAGAGCAGGGGGAAATTTGACCAACTGTTTTCTTTATTCTTTCGAAAGGCCGAATATCTTTTGATTACGTCGGCAAATGTTTCTTCCGCCCGGCAGGAGAAAAAATATTTAAAAGTCTCCGCAGGCTTGTAGAAGGTGGTATCATGCCCGTAGTGACGCATCTGCAGAAAATCTAACGAAAACGTGGAAATCTCTAATCTCTCCCTCTCTCAATACTGCAAGCTCATATATTTTTTCATCCCTTAGAAGTGAGCTTATGAGCATGCAGAGGATGAGGGCCCACTCGGGGAATTGGGATGTTTCTATCTCCCAGCCATTTTCACTGGGTCTAACAAAATGTGGGCTGAATCTGAATTAATTGTTAGAAGTGTGGATGCCCTGGCAGAGTATTTCAATGAGAACAAGTCCCTCAGAACTGCCCGCAGGCAGAGCGGAAACACCAAGTTGGCTTTGTCCTTGCCCTCGACTCAATCCCAGTTCAGCCTTTTCAGTTTGATGTCTGGATTTACGTTGTGAGTAATTGCTGCTTTATGGACCCCAGCGCCTGAAGGTCAGAGTAAACCAACTTCAAAGTTGAGCTTCGAGTTTTTAAAAGTGTTGGGACTGTGGACCAAGAGTGCAGCTCCAAAATTCCGTAACCATGTTTAATCATTTTTAGAGGTGAAGCAAACAATTCTCCTCTTCTGTGCTACATTTTTATCATCCTGAGCAGTTACGGAAATTATTCCATCCCATTTCTTTGACGACACCACATTAAAATGCTTGTATTTCCCTGCCAAGTAAAACAGTTTTCCCACTGTCATGATGGTGAAACTCTTAAAAGTCACTTCAACTGCATTCAGGACCTGATTCCACCAAACCGACTCAAATTCTGAAGTGACTTCGGCGCATGTTCTCACCTTGGTGTGGCGCACCGATGGTGAAGAGACCAGTATCCAGGGCGTGGACGTAGGAGTTGTTCTGCATCTCTATGGCAACTGTTCCGGAAATTTCCCCAAAGCAACTGATAGTCCACCAACCAGCTGGCAAGCAGGGGAGAAAAAAAATCAGTGTCTAAGTTATAATAAAACTTTAAAAAGGTACAGTAGCAGTGTCACATGAGTAAACTAATTGAAAGCATGATTTGGAGTTTAGGAGTTCTGATGAGGCTTACCAAGATACAAACGGCACTAATAGTGATTACAAGCTCTGTGAATATGTCGGGAAAACACTCAACAACCTTAATACCACCAATTTGTCCGTGGGTTGATGTGTTACAGCAAGTTGCTGTCTGAGTCTGCCGGATCATTTCTATCGATGAGAGCAACACCAGGCTTTTAAAATTGACTGCATATAGCCTTACAAAAAAGGTGCAACATGTGATCCAGTTTCGCAAAGACATGCAAAGTTGGAATCTGCTACCACTCTGGAACTCACCTGAAGGATTTAAATACAAGTACATACTTACTTACATGACTAGACAGCACTAAAGTCGTGACAGTACTACTTCCTCGATGATGATTAGTTTTAAAATACACAATTTCATGGTAATTTGTTCTTTTTAATTACTCATGGCAACACATCCACATTTCCTGATGAGAAAAAAAAAGATTGGGCCAACAATGTTCTGACTAATTTTTTTTTTTAAAAGCTCAGCTAATACCGCTGAGGCGGCACCCTGATATGATCTAAAAATGACATTAAACGGACTAATAATGAAATGCAGCAAGTGCACATACCGACAACATCAGATTTTGCTTCATCCTCTGTTGCTTTTCTCTTCTTATCCTTGTGCTTTTTCTTTTTCCTGCAAAAAAAACAGAACACACGTGTAAAACATACGGTAGAAACATGCGAGTAATCTGCATTTTAAATGCTCTGGCCTTGAAAACGTAGCTCCGGCCATCAGCTACTTCATGGAAAGTACATCTCAATGTTTCCCATACACCAGAAATACCTTATTAATAATTCGGCAGGTAGATTGAAAACAATTCAGAGCACTATATACTATGTAGATAATACTACATATATGTAGTAATATAATACTACAACAAGAAAACAATAGAAACATATCACTCTTTCGGGATTTTTGTTCCGAGCTACTGATACTAGAGCCAAGTTGCGACTAACCACTGGCAACATAGGACGAACGAAGTAAATTAATCTGTGGGTAAACGTAAACGACCGAAAGTAGCAATGGCTAAATTCAAAACACCAACCAAAACAAAGCTAATATGGCGTTAGCCTCAGCTAGCTCTAGCAGAGCTTAAATAACCCAATTGGCAAAAGGTGGGCAAAAACTTGAGCATGCGGAGATTTATCGTGCTGCGCAGGAGGCGAGCTTACCCTTTGTTTAAACCCTTCAGAACCAGTTTGGTTGATTTGACGTTCGAATATTCAGCCATTTCTCCGTCTAGCAGCTAGCGCGGCTGCTAGCCAACCGAGTGCAAGCGGTGTCTCGCGACAGGAACAAGTACGGCGGCCGCAGAGGCGCAAATCCAATCCGAACGCGGCTTCTCCAAACGCGAAAGAATGGTAGGAATTGCATACATTTGTGAAGAATAATAAGAGTTGGAGCAATTGTTCTTAACCATGAAATCAAAAAATCAAAAACTTGTCAAATTCTCGCTAGCAAAATATTTGTATAACCGGGGGTTTGGCGCCAATTTTCAAACATAAGGCGGACAACATTTCGTATTGCTAATCTAGATTTGTTTATTTTGCAGTTGAAGTGGGCCACTGGGCACAGACAGATGCAGCTTCCCACTTCTTCTCATTCTATGCTTTGCAAAGGCAACCTACAGGAGCTACTTCTTCTTTGTGGGATGCCAAGAGGATCAGGCTTTCAGCATTTTTATATTGTAAATATTAATGTAACACGGTAAGTCATTGGTCCTTCAAAAAAATAATGGTAGTAATGGTGATGATTATACATAAAACAGCATAATAGAGGTGAAAGCAGATAAGTATTGACTCGGGTTTTTCATAATAACTAATGTGGCTCTTGTGGGCATCTGTACTTGGAAACTGGTGGTGACGGCTGAAGCCTGATAATGAGCGACAGCGTATCTAAACACAGACGTGACCACATCAAACAGGTCTCCATAAACAGTCTCTAATAATGCACTAATTCAGAGAGTGTTTAAATATTTTGTCCACCTCATTACCCTGTTATTCTGAGGAGCCACATAACCGAATACAGACATTGTTCATTGTAATGCAGAACCATTGAGCAACACCTCAACACAGCGTCAGAATGACCTATAGGGCAATGAAAATGAATCTGTTTTATACATCACTAATGTATTGGATTGAATTGCATTCAAATATTTAATTAAAAGAGTCTTGTTAATAAATCTCTACACATGAAACAAAGGAAGGTGGCTGGAGCTTGAGATGTCTACAAAGCTGATTTATTCAAATACCACCCGTGCTTTTTTTCCCACAGGTTGCGATTTTGTCCTAGAATGAACCTGAATTTTTCTTTTTAATATTTCCATCCCGGCCCGATATCCAGTCAAATGAACTACAGGAGAATAATAACTCTCATATCAATGGAAATCGAGTACAATACGTTGGGGGAGTTTAATCTTCCTTCATATATCAGATTTAATTATGGCTGTTCATAAATCAGCATTTTGACATTTCCTCCTAAATATCAGAAATGAGGTCAGGGTCTGAAGCAGTGGCATTTATCACTGCTTGCCCCCCCCCCCCCCCGCCCTCACAACCCCCCCGCCCCAACCCTACCACCACACACACACGCATGCGCGCACATACACGCACACACACTGGAAATGTTAAATGCTCTTTGAGTCAAAACCTCGGAGAACCTCCCGTCCCTCAAAAGCAAGAAACACCTACAATCCGGCGAGGTGAGGCGGCGACCTCAAGGATGACGTCACTGGACAACCGTGCAGCTAATCCCTCCTCATTAAACAACACCGGCCCAATCAGAAAGTCTGTGACAGGGCGCAATTAATCATTTTTGGACACTGTCAGGACTTAAAATAAGTTCGACACGGGCATGTGTTATCTGCCCAATGCAGTTAAAATAAAGTGGTGAGAACACCATCATCCAACCGAAAACAGGCATACAGCCTGGTGAAGAACCGATGAGGGCTCGCCAAATTCTTCAGAACCTGCCAGCCTTGTCATGTCTTAATTAATGCTGGAGAGGCAATGCGGTGATACCTTAAAAAGCATCTGGATTTCGTGTGCTGGCGGAATGGTTTGATTCGGAGGGCTGGAGATTAGCTGGCTGCAGAAAATGTCCTGTAAGCTTCGAGGAAGTTAGCCAGTCAGGTTTTTTTCTTTTTTCTTTTTTCTTTTTTTTTCTTATTATTTTCTAAGTCCTGAATCAACATTTTTTTTGCCCAGAAGTGCATCCAAGTCGTGCCCCCTCTGTCATTTGCAAGATTCAGTGATACTCTGACAGAAATCCGTGTTGTTGACAGGATTAAACAGTCAGAAGTTGTGCCGAAAAAAAGCTGAGTGGTTAAGTCGGTAAGTACTTGGGAAAGAGCTGAGGGAGGAAGGAGTCAAGCGAGGACGGGGAAACTGGGCGACGCGCTGCACCTGCCGCTTCACACCCCTCCACCCCCAGATTTGATAACAACAATAAAAAAATAAATAAAAAAAAAAAATGGAAGTGCACTCGGAGGCTGAGCACAACTGCCAGCTACCATCAAATATTTACAGCGAAATTAATGAAAATGTCTGGAGAGAACGGTCGGTGCATGGCGATTATTTTCATGAGACTTTAAATATCACCACCCACTGTTGACATCACTAGTCTCCTCTGGGTGGGGGGGATGGGGAGAGAGTGCTGCCCCCCCCAACACCCACTACTTGGATTTGGGGGTTTATCACGAGAAGCCTGCACGCTTTGCATCCTGGGACTTGTAGGCACTGCCTGCACAGCTTTGCAGTAGAACTAGAGCAGGGGAACTCGGTAACGTAGCAAACTGGGAGGAATTTATGGCCTCCATTGTCTACACCCACCGTCAGGCTCTTCATGTAAACGCGATCGCACGGTGACATCATTTAGTACTTTATGCTCCAAGGTCTCAGCATAAAAGCAGTACAAAGCCGACATGCAGGCACTTTATTTTGACCCCCCCCCTCCTCCCTTTCGGAATTAAAGCACCGGTAGGAGCGACACCCTTAAATCAAAGTTCAACCAAAGTGGCGGTTCAGGGGGACATAATAATCCGACAAGTAATAAAAAGCAGTCACACCTCGTGTAATCTGTGTACTCATTGCCTCGCGAGTGCGTCCCAACACCTGCGGCGGCGCCGCGCCGCTGTTGCAAAGCTTGATGGAGTGACCGCAAACGCTGTTTCACATCGCGCTGAATGATAAACCTATGCAAATAATCTAATAGTCATAAATGGGAGGCCTGTCAGCCGGTGAGGGATGACTTAATTCAGCAACACTCCCATGTCCTTTGTGTCTCTCATGTCCTTGTTAAAGTGGCTTTTGTCTAACGAGTCTGTCTGCTCCATTAGTCGCCTTTCAGCTGTGAAAAAGCACATTCATCATCCTCTGTATATACTGAACAAATCCTGCAATGGCGCTGACAAGGAATTAACCCCTTCTTTGGGTGAGAACTTCTTGTCTGCCACGTCATGGAATCGGAAAACAGAAAATAAATGAATAAATAAATAAATAAATAAATAAAAAGTGTCGTTTTAATCTTTAATTTGAATTTTTTAGCCACAGACTTGATATTGTCTGCAGGTCACACAGCCACCACGTCGGTCCGGACTGAAAAGTGTTGGCTGGGGTTCCAAAAATATTCGATTCATGCTCCTCAACGGACGAGTCATCATCTTCAATACGGATGAAGAGGCTGGTTTTGCTTCTTCTGTGTATGAACGTAACGTGAACAGTTTTCCAAAAAAAAAAAAAAATCCTTACATTTGCTTTTATACGGCAAAGGTTTCCAATTAGTTTTTTTTTTAATTTGTCTCAAATTTTTTTTTGTCACTTTTGATTATTCATCATATCCACATTATCGTCATATCGGCAAACGCATGCGGTATGAATCAGGCCGATTTGAGGGAATTTTAGTGACTGTGCAATTTTCCAGTGAATGTAGTTACATTCAGATTGTCTGATGAGTTTTACGTGTGGCCAAACGTCAGTATGACATTTATATCAGTCTCAGCTGTTGTGTTTCTTACAAATGAATCGATCAAACTAAGATAACGATCACGACAAACACGCCCCTGCCACACGCCGAACCTGGCAGCTGCCTACGTAAATCCTCAGGGAGCTGCTGGAATGGCGGAAGACTCACAGTCTTCTTAATTCACATTAAAAAGAAGAACTAGGGCAACTTCTCTGGCGCAATCTTGAACCCTAAAAAGTATTAGGGTAACAGCTGCCTCTCTGGATACAGCTGGTAGTTACATGATACGTTCAATTACATTTAATTCCTCTGATATGCCGGTGGAGGGACAGGGAAATTTGATTTTGACGCAAGACTGAGAAGAGAGAGGAATGGGGGCGTGTTTTAACTTCAGGTGAGAAGATGTTTTGGTCCTATGGTCAAAATCCTCTGGACCCACAGCTGCTTACGGAGTGATGAACAGCAGATCGGTCACCCCAACCTGCTCGGGTCAAGGTCGCCGACACGGGGTTCGAACAGGGTGTCGGAGGAAAGCGATTCGGTAGTTGTCAATTCAAGGTCAAAATAGATGATATTGGGGCTTTTATGATAAGTTTACGGGTCACTGTCGTCTAATTTGCCGGCATGCCGAAGGTGGTGTGTTTTGTTTTTTTGTTTTTTCTATTTTCTTTTTGAAAACGTATGACTCTGACATGTTGTTACACTGCAACTAATTAGGTCTCATTTCACCACTCTCCTCCTCACACCTCGTCTAATTACTTCTGTCACGCAGCTGTCTGTTGTGTCTCTCTGATCTCTCTCTCTCTCAGCTGTTTCTTTTTTTTTTTCCTGTTTACATGCCTCTTTGAAAAACTTATGAAGTCGCGTCTGTCCCCCTCCTTCGCCACCCTGCACTCTCTCCCACTATAGCGCCCCCGCAAACCCCAACCCCCTCCGCCCCCGCGACCCTCTCCCGTCCTACATCTGTCACATATAATCCTCCAGTGGGGGGATTCAGTTGATAGGAGGTTAAGTTGCTGACAGTGTGGAGCAGGTGTTTTCATAAGTGGCAGCGTGCTGTTACATTGCACTGCGGGCACTCTCTCACTTTGTCAATGTCACAGCTCCACGCGCAGACGCGTCTCCCCTGCTTTTGCGGCGCGTGTTTGTACGGGCCGCCGGTGTTTGTGATGTGGGCGACGTGTGAGAGAGAGAGAGAGAGAGGGGGGGGACAGATGAAGATGGATCGGGTGGCTCGGTTCCCCCACGGGTTGCTTCGTTAAAAATGGTTTAATGATATAATTTCCCGAGGATGAGGCTGGAGAGGAGGTAGGGGCTCTCGAGCAGGTGCAGAATGCAAATGTGTGGCCTGCTTAAACCACACAATGCACGCAACGTGGGGATATTTTAACTATTAATTTCAATTAAATCGATGGCAGTATTTGGGTTAAATCTGAAATAAATCCCAGCAGTGCACGAAGACCAAACAACTTAATTAAAGACAGTTGCTAAATAGTATTTGTCATCCACCTAGTGGCAATAAAAAAAATAAATAAATAAAAACCACTATCAAGAAGTTTTCCGCAAAGTGCCGGAGCTTTTCTTGACCAGAATTACCTGTCACATAGTAATTAGGTGATGGAATATGGCATCGCCGGTCGTGATTGAGCGCAAAGTCTTTAAGAGGAAAGTGCCCATCGTGCATATTTATTCCCGTATCTAAATGAAGGACGGCAGCATTTATTAACAAAAGACACACAATTAAAAAGATTAACTTAAGAAGTGCACGGAGGGGTATTTGTCTTCGGATGAACGGAGTGCCTGCCTCAACACTTTTCATGGTGGACTGGGCCGCAGCATTACTCCACTGCATGGAGCTCTGGGTCTGGAAATTGACTCGAGTCTCCAGTCGTTTCGAGGTCTCGCGGCAATTTCTCTACTGGTTATGGAAGAGAGGAGTCCGGAGGGCGGATAAACACCTGTGACATTTCCTCCCAGAGATACGCGTGCTCCAGATCTCCCCGTGTTACACGCATTTTATCATGTAACTTGAGCCCTTGATGATGCATTTAGATTTAAACCCATAATTCAACATGCAGATACGATTCACACTGCACCGGACCGATATGGTTCCTCCTGCGGGCGGTGGGCCTGCACGGAGCACGGACCAGAACCCCTGCCTCGAGCTGGAACTGAACGGACCCCATGGGCGCTCGCCGACAGGCCCCCTCCACCAGGCCTTCTTCCAGGGTGGGGTCCCGCTAACCCTCCAGACAGTCCACACTGAATGCTTTTCTTTCCATATGCGTCTTTATGGACCGTTCTTTGTCTGACCCTTCACCCAAGACCAATTTGCCATTGGAGACCCCACCAGAGGCTGTTGCCCCGGACAACATAGCTCCTGGGATCATTAGGACACTCAAACCCCTCCACCACAATTAGGTGATGGTCCACGGGGGGATGGCGATACTGAGCTCATGATATATTGAATTGACTTAGATACATAAAGGCACTCCAAAACATTACGCTGACACCTGAGTAATACTAATCTGCTGTGCGCAGACGCGAGGTCTGCTGATTGCGCTCGTGCCGCAAAAAGGCTCCGAAATAAATGAGTAAATCATCGTTGTATCAGTGACCTCTTTTAAACACATGTTCCTCATCAAGCTCATGGAGGAAATAAAAGAGCCATTTATAACCTGCCGCCCTTGAAGACTGCGCTCATGGCCAAGATCTCCCTAAAAACTACACAGGCTTCTATGTAATTATGAACCTCCCGAAACCCGTATTTTCGCAAACCACTGAAAATAAACTTTTTTTTTCTTTTTTTTTTCTTTTTTTTTGTCATGGCTAGAAATAAGACCGTAGCATTGTTGCAGACGTGTATTTTTCCGAGTTCAAAATGATAACAAGCAGTGTGGCGAACGCGCGCCGTCTGTGGCTGTGCTCCGCTGGCTCTGGCAGCCTTTGCTTCGGAGCACCCAAAAAAAAAAAAAAAAAATCCCTGCCTCCCTCCCTCCATGCCCGGCCCCCTTCCTCTTCCCTCCCTGCCTGCCTTTCCACTCAACGCTCCACATCCACGGCCCTCTCCAACGCCATCGTCGCAGACTTTGAGATTGCCTCCCATCACTTGTGAATGTTAAAAGAGACTAATTTATCACCCCAACCTGTGTCCCTCCGCAGCAGCAGCAGCAGCGGCAGCGGCGGCAGCAGCATCAGCGACGCCGACGAGGACAGTCAGGCTGCATGAATGACTCATCCTCTTTCCTGTAGTCCTGCGTAGGGTCACTGGGTGGCAGTGTACACACGCGGCTCCGTGCCGCCAAAGCGCCGGCCGTCCAAGCCGCGGCGCGACGCGCTCCCCACTGATCAGAATTGGCCAGTGTGAATGTTCGGCAGCATTCTATAATGAATCAAGATTGGATATTTTTGAGTCATGCATATATGTATGATCCAGATGAACAGAGCCGACACCCTGTAAGATTGTGTTTTTGCTTTTTTGGACCGGCTCTTGTTTGGAGTCAAGCTACCAGGGAGAGAATCGAATCCAAATGAATAATGCGAGTTGGTATTTATTCATTTTAGCTAATGTAAAGCGGGATAATTTTCTTTTAATAACACATTTTTAAAAGGGGCCCTTGCTTGCCGACAACAAAGACACACGAGACCGAGTTGAGCTGCATGGTAGCAAATAAATTGCCTTATTTACACACTCAGCGGGGGGTATGTTCTCTCCTGCTTATTATTTCATTGCTCTTATTACACTAATTGTGCCCCCTTTTTGTTTTGAATTAAACGGTGCTGAGGGTTTTGTAATACATGATCATGACATGAATGCTGTTTCATATCAAACATTCCACCCCCCCCCCCAAAAAAAAAAAAAACCCAACTGTCACATCCGGCCCCTCAGTTATTTGCCACATTACTCACAGTGGCTGTGCAGCACCAAGTCGGAAAGCCTCTCAGAGCGCGAGGGAGCGGCTGAATAATTCACAGCGCTGTGTATTTTAAACTCATTCTTACATTCATAATGCAGGGATATTTGAATCCTGTGACACTGACATGCTGTTAATCTTTTAGCGTCCGCGCGTCTCCGCAGACTCTTATCGGCGAAATCACTGCCAGTTAGCAAAACACATGGAAGCACGGCTACACATGCAGCTGCGCAAAGCGGGACCCCCGCCTGCCTCGTGTCTGTCACCCCCCCCCCCCGCCCTCCCCCCTCCACCTCCACCCACAAACACAGACGTCTTTCTCTTTTCCTTAACAATACGACATCACCTGCCACAAAACCGCACAAGCGCAGCCTCGGGACGTGACCCAAAAGTTGACCCCGTGTCCGCCGGAGCCGCGCCGCCGTCCTCGCTCATCTCGAGCGATCGGGACTGCGATTTTTTTTTTTTAAGATACGGCGTCTTCATTAATTAAAGATGCGCCACGATTATTAGCCGCGCCGCGCCGTGCACGGGACACGGCAGAGCGAGCGAGCGGCGGAACGGTGACGGCTCATGAATCACCAGCTGGATCTGAACCAGGTTTGAACCCACGGTCTCGCAAGCATATGGTAATCATGCAATAATGAACTGTTGTCCGCTGTGCTCTCTGCGAGGCTTTTCTCCCTAACATATTGCAGCGGGTCTGTTCGTGCCGCGGTGGTTTTGGCGCCCCGCTTTCCGACACACACACGCGCACACACACACACACACACAAAATATCTCCCCGTCACCTAACCCGCTCCACGGTGAGCAAATTACTGTTTTATCCCGAACTAAGTTAACAATGCAAACATGAGCGCGCAGCTTTTTTTTTTTTTTTTTTTTTTTCGACGCACAAACACGGCTGGGTCGCTGTCGTCTCACGTCTTCCCTTTGAAAATGTCAGCTTCTAATTAAGCTGTCAATGACATCCAGCGGAATGCGATATTCCAGCCCGGCGCTGCTATTCTTGACTGCGCACGTCAAAATGAACGTCACCGTTGAGCGCGCCGGTGCTGGCCGAAGTTCTTTTCGTGGCACGCACATAAGAATAAGATAGCCGCTTATGTCCTGACAGGATCCTCTCATGTCAGTGATGTTAGTAGATTAATGATCGCACACACACACACACACACACAAAGTAAAACAAACTGCTGCCTGCACACAACTCATAATTAAAGCCTTCCAGGTGCTGAGGAGAGACAGGACTCAGTCATGTAAAAGAAAAAGTAAACATGGCGCACCCCGAGGCATTTTTTTTTGTTTTTCCCCCCACAAGTTCATATTTATAAAACCACATGCGCAGCTGTGCGAACAATGCGTTTCACAACAGGCTGTTTATTTTTAGTTTTAGGCGCTAAGCGGGGCGGAGATCGCGGTCACGCTAAGTGATTGACAGGGACGTGAAGTGCAGGACGGCGGCGGGCGGCCGTGCCCTCAGCGCCGGACGTCCGATGCCGTCCTCCTTAACGTGATCTCGCGGGGGATTGTGTGGGGACGGGCCACGTTCGCACATTGCAAGCTTTTTTTTTTTTTTTTTTTTTTTTTTTTTGCAACGATCCACGGGTGGACTTTTCTAACACAAATGCACGTGAATATAGCCCGTTAAAACAAAATCCACTCTTTGGGGATAAAGGGAGTTCATGACGTTTCGGTGGTGCATTAAAAGTGTGGTTCCATTCAGGCGCAAAGACACTGGGTTTGATCCGAACTTAACAATAACGTCGGCTCCCGTCGTCCTACTTGCACTTTCTCGCTGCCTATGCAGCGATGGCGGCGAAAAAAAATCGATCCATAAATACATTCACAAACTGACAGCTTCAATCATACGCGGTCTGATATGAAACCACGCTGCCCCGTCGGACCAAGCACATGAAGTACAGTGAGATTAAGGGGCTCGGCCTTAAGTGCAGTGGGTCACGTAAAATAAAATGGTCCGTCAAAATCAAATAAAACGCACCAAATTATGCCATACAACCAATCTGTAGTATGCTGGTTGCATACCGTTTTTCGGAGACAGGGTTCAGGCTGCCGAAAAGCGGGGCGGTAGGAGATGAGGAGCATTTGGCGCCGGTTGTGTTTAGTTTTGTGCATTTACAAGCTGTCCAACATATAATAATTCTGTTCATTATTGCATCATGTGAATGATTTTGATGCTGCAGCAACGAGGCCATCGAGCCCCGGCTGGCTTTGCGGACTTTGGCTCCCGTTATCAGCGACGCCTGTTGAACTTGTTGGCCTAATCAATAGGCGTGTTTAGCGCCATTAGCATGTCTGCTAAAGAGTATTGATGAGAGCGGGCAACGTCCTGTTGTCCACTGCAGCTAAACAAATAAGCAGCTCCAATGACACAGCTCAAGTGGGAAACCAGCGCAGAGTTCCTTGTGGATTCCTTGAATTTATCAATGTCTATTTTTTTTTAAAAAGCATTTAATACCTTAAATCATCTCATCATTGTGAAAATGAATTATGTAATAATATTTATTACTTTTTTTTATATACTCAGACAATTTTCTAATTAAAAAAATCTTTGGCACACTGGCAAAAAAAAAAAACCTTATAAAATCAGACGGTTTATTTTTTTTTTTGTATCAATGTCACACAAACACATCTGCCATAGCGCTTGTAGCAGAACGCTTTAAATACACAGCTCACTTTCTGATATTGGCATCCAAGTCCTTTCTTCTTGTCCTATAAATCCCATAGAAATTGGCTTCGGATTATGTACAAACGTTGCTTTTTAGACACAGATTTGCATGTCTGGATTAGCGGAGCCTTGTAATGGAGACTTGCGAGAGAGAGAGAAAAAAAAAGCAAAAAAAAAAAAAAAAAAAAAGCCAAAAAAACAAATTTTTTTTTTTTTTCC
>CAAKHG010050544.1:0-12131 GCA_901007715.1 Dactylopterus volitans
AATAGCAGTTGGGGGGTGAAATAGGGCTTGTGAATAGGGGGAGGCCAGACGTCCTGCCTAGTCCGGCAAGGGGGAGCATGCCTAAACAGACTCCTCCCTCCGACTCTGCCTCCCCACCCCCTTGTCCCAGGAAGAGGAAGTGTAGGTAGGTGTGGCCTGCTGGAGTCTCTCTAACCATGCAGCCATGTTGAGGTGAGCAGAATTGTTTGCTGGTGAATTGTTGGGTTTTCTCTCTCTCTCCCGTTAAATTGCCCTATTGGTAGGGAATTGTAAGATGGTAGGGGGCTGTATAGTTGTAGTATCAGCACTGCCACTACCTGGAGCGGCATAACAGAGCCCGGGTTTGTGGAAGGTGACATGCTGTTTTTGTTGCGCTAGCAGTAGTAGCATGTGCTAGGAGGTTGGTGTGCATTAGTGAGGAGCAGTGATACCTGGCATTAGGGGGGCGACTCTGGGACGCCAGAGATCGCTGTCTAGCCTCTTGAAGGTGTTGTGGGACCAACTAGATGAAACACTGATGAAGGGAGGTTCCCACCTGATGACCCCAGAGACATGTTAGCTATCACTGCTCCCTGCTAAGATAGACTTGCCCTGAGCTCTCTTCACTGAGCATAGATCCTACACAAGAGCACAAGATTCTTGTGTTTGCTGTAAACTTGGTGTTCTGATGTATTGCCGATGCCAGTGGTAAATATAGCAAACACTATGGGGCATCCTTGTCTGGTTCCCTTTTGGAGAGTAAAACTATTGCAAGTGATCCCATTGGTGGTGATTGTAGCCTGCGGTGAGTTATATAGTGCAGATACCCAGCAGTGTTGCCAGATCCTGCGAGACAAATTAGCAACCAGGCCTGTGAAAAAAAGCTCAAAACAAGCAGATATTACAGCCCGCCCCCCATACACACACACACACACACACACACACAGACTGTGGGCCAGATTACAAATCTTTCCAAATGCTTGGAAATTGGGTAACTGTGCGCAGATTTGCAAATCTGTACCCAAACTGTACACTGTTAAAAACTTCAGGACAATGACAAGAGGGAATTTAACTAGCATTAAACATTGTTTAACATTAGAAAAATTAAATTGCAAAAATAGGTGATTGACTGATTTAATGGACGTGGAACATTAAATCAGCTATGTGGTGATCTTTAGTTCGGACCTCTGTTTCAACTCATTTTGTTTTGAGACTGTGAACCCAATGCCCATAAGCCTCATTGTTAAGAATGGTGCTGCTGGGACCATAGGAACAGGAAGGACAAACTAACCCATGTTTAAATAATGTATAAAAAAATATCTGCTTGACAACCTGTTAATGGGGCTGGTAACTAGCTCAAATAAGCGATGACACTTTAGAAACAAACCCGGAAAAAACGCGACCCGCGACTACCAATATTTGTAAGCAACATTACAGAAAAAAAAGCCCAAAGTTGCTTGAAATAAGCAGACTTGGCAACTATGATATCCAGTGTATATATGACTCTCCAAACCAAAATTTGTGAAGAGTGGCCAAGACGAAGGACCAGTTAACTCTCTAACGCTTTTTCAGCATTAAGAGAGACAACAATTGCTTCTGTGTTATTGCGCTGTGATGTACTGATCAAATTAAGGAGTTTTCTCATGTTGTTTGTAGATGTTGTTTGGATGAAGCCTGTTTGGTCATTGAGGATTATAGATGGGGTTACTGACTCCAATCTAAAAGCAAGTGCTTTTGAAAAGATTTTGATAACAGTATTAATCAATGATAGAGGGTGATAGCTAGAGGGCAGTGTTGGGTTTTTATTTTCTTTCTTACACTCAGATATTTGAGTTTAGTAAGTAAAAAAAAAAAAAAAACTGTGGTAACCTATTTAAAGTGTAGTGTTCTTCAAAAAAAAAATATTCCTGGTTGCATTCAGGTGCTAAATTGTAAAAAACAGAAATGGTGATGGTCAAAGAGGCATTTGTGGTTGAAAAAGAAAAATAAGCATAACACAACATAGAAATATCCTGTTAGACCATATCGCTATGGAGAGTATGCCTGCCTCTTCTAAAAACCAACTGGCTGAATTCAGATCCGTTTGGGCACCACTAATCAAATCCATTTCTGAACACTTGTGGAGGGTTGTAGTCTGTCCACTTATCTCCCATTGCAGTAGTGGGGGGGATTCCCCGGGGATTCCCAGGGGACATGATGGGGGGCCATGGTGTGGATGGCAACATTATCCGGGAGGCCTGGTGGTTCCCCTGGGGTGCTGTGGGCTGTGTGTTCCAGCGGTACCTCGGGGCTTCGGCATGCCCCCTAAGCTCAGTGGGCCCCGATTTCACTCCTGCCGGTGAGGGTGTAGGGATGATGGAGTCCAACACAGGTGCCAGTAGGGAAGCTGGCACCTTGGGTATTTCCTCACCCCCCATGGGTGACCCTACACCCCTTCCTGTCCCGCAAGGCCACACTACATACACCCTAGGGCAGTGGTCTCCAACCTTTTTAACCCCAAGTTCCCTGACCTCCACCTTGGAGATAGGCAAGATCTACCTATAGCAGCGTTGAAAGAAAAGGACAGCCAAGATTGTACCTACTTGATGCCTTTTATTCAGGCTAATTGGATTTGAATTACAAGAAATGCTTTGATCCAACATTCATATCAATGCAACCAAGAAAACACTGTAACTAGCAAAGTAAACTGACCAGAGCTGTTTTGCTTTGAAAATTCTACAACACATCAACTTAAATTCTAGTTTCATCAATATCATTTCAACACAAAAAGTAAAAGGCATGTGTCCTTTTTTCCACTTATGACACAAAATACACAAACTAAATAAAGGTGTGGCCTATTTCCTTTTGTATAACGTAATTATTTCATTCATAGAAGGCTCACACAAAAAACACACTAATAATGAGCAGATGACATGCAATGTTCCACTCAAGCTTCATGTAAGTTACATAACATCAGCATTTTAGAAAACAGAACTGTATTTGTGTGTTAACAGAATTCTCAATCAGTGTAAAGAAGCTCATTGCAGTTATGTCCCATCTTATGCATCATCACTTTTCACATTGCCATCAGATGTTAACTGTCATATTACTCACCCAAGTTAGTGAGATGGCTGTGATTGCATACTGTCTGTGAGTGCTTTGTAGTTTGGTTCATAGCTACTGACAGCTTGTCTGAGACAGTCTTAGAGGTGTTTGTCAGTAAAGCAGCTCCTGTATTTTGATTTGATTATCTTCATCTGTGAAAACGCCATTTCACAGAGGTAAGTAGATCCAAAGTAGGCACTCACTCTTAGTGCACATGAGGTGAGGAGGGGAAACTTCCCCCTGCTGACAAGTCCCCAAAAGTCACTGTCCCGTGATCTTGCTAACTGTTCTACATTTATGGTCAAGAATGGGTTTGAGATGAATGCAGCAACATCTTCCATGACTGCTAATTCACCAAACCGCCGACTGAACTCTGCTGTCACTTTGTCCAGGTGAACACAGTACTGCTCAGGGTGAAAAGCGTCCTTGTTACCGATGGCCTGCGACATTTTCTCCAGGTTGGGAAAGTGTGTCAGCCTCCCGTTTTTCAGATGCATGTTCCAAACACTGAGCTTGGCCTTGAACGCATTCACTGTGCTTATCTGCACTTGATTGCTCGTCCTCAATGACCCGGATGTCTGGCACAGTAACTCCATTAAACTGAAATTGAATTGCAAGAACTGAATTTGAACTGTGAAAACTGAATGTGAAAGTATATAGACTTGAATTTTGTTTTGTGAAAAGTGACTGCTGGGCCGTCAATTGCTTTCAGCTCTAAGACATTCTTAGTGCTCTTGGCGGGGAGACTGAATTTGAATTTGTCATGTTGGTGTTTGATATTAAGTGTTTTTCTTTCTTTCTTATGTTGTCCTTTAATAGTACCTTTACTTTTCTAGTTCACTTGAACATAAATTAAGCATGTGAGATAAGTTAGCGCGACTCTTAAGAGAAACATTCTTGAAATATGTTCTTCTTACCATATGTGGATTGTTTATATAGCATATATCTTTTGACCTCTTAGTTCAAGGGGCACCAACAGGTCTGGGAAGGGTCAGACTGTGAGGCTCCTTTTATTTAAACATTGTCAGTCATTTTAATTACTTCCAGATGTACAACACCTTAAATGAGATGCTTGTGAAGAAGTTCTTTGTCTATCTTGTGTATGCATGGAACAAGGAGAACCGAGCTCGCGCATTAAAGTACTTTGAACATCCTCGAATTTTGGATCATATCATCTTCTTTTATTTGAGAGCAGATCCATAAATATCCTTATATCAGTGTTGTGGTGCTGCTCCAGATTCCCTCTTTTAGACAGCGCTGGAGTTTGGTGGCACAGCATACACACATACTTATCTTTCACCATGGTAAAAAAGAAGCTCCTCCCCCATTCAGGATGAAAATGATATGTTTACGACTTCTCTCTTGGAGCTTCTGCCATGCTAGCTGACAACATTGTAATCAATCAGCTATCACCTGCTACAGCCATAAATTGTTATTTTGCGATAGTTAATGTGGCAGTACGCATCTCTGATCTTATCGGTCAATTTGATGCAGCCTGTTATGCTTTAAAAAATACAAGAACTGGATCGAGAGTGAAAGAGAGGCGCTTGCAAAACTGAACATTAATCAGCCTTAATATATTTGTGTTATTTTTCTATTATTTTCGGGAACTACAGGGAATGTTTCAAAGATCTACCAGTTGATCGCGATTGACGGGTTGGCGACCACTGCCCTAGGGCCTTCGGGGGCTCTGTCCCAGTGGCGGGTTGGGGGGGGGGGGCTCTTTATCCCTTCCCCGCTTGAGGGATCACGCCCCTACTTTGAATTGCTACTCGACATTCAGGGCTTGTGGGGTGGAGCATGCTGACTACACTGTCTGCCAGCAGTGGGGTGTCCATGCCCCAACGACTCCACAATTTTAATTGTACCATAGCTATCCACACACCACATATGTACACCTCACTACAATTTCACACACTGTTGCATATACACTCCTGCCAACACAACACAGGTTTGCTGGTTCTGGGGAAGTGGGGTTGGGTGTGTTTGTGGGGTGTTACCCTTCCTAGTTGTACCCTATTGTCTCTCCTCCTCCGGTGGGGTGGTCAGGATCCGTGGCCTCGGTGGTGCGCGTTCTCGTCCTGGGGTGTTGCTGGTGGCATGTGGTGGCGGTGCCTCGCCTTAGCGGCAGTGGTGGTTGGGGCGGGCTCGGTTGTCCCTGATGTCTAGTGGGCCCGTTGCCAGGGACTGCACCAGTTCATAGTTCATAGTACATGGTCGACTCAGCTCCCTGGCTTGGGGGGCTCTCTCCATGACCCCCGCACTGAGCCTTGTTCGGCCCGCTTTGGGTGTGGGTCTCGTTGGGGCTCTCTCCTCTCTGGGCTGGTGGGCCCTTGTTCGGGTTTGGGGCGGGCCTCGGGTGGGTGGGGCCTTGGGGTCTTGGGTTTCACTTGTGCTTGGGAGTGTAGAGCGCTGGCTGGGCTGGGATTCTGCTCCCTCCTGTCCTGTTGTGTGCCTGTCTCTGGCCGGGGTGAGGGGCACCCGGTGTCTCTCGGCTAGCTCTCCTTGGGGGGGACCGCATGGCGGCCACTGGGTCTGTGGCCTTGGGTTCTACTTGCTCTGTGGGGGGTGCAGGGGTCTTTGCCTGGCTGCCTGGCTGCCGATCCGGGGTTGCTGTGGTGTGGCTGTGCCCCCTCACTTCAATTTCAAATCTTTCCTAATGACATACACTCATATCTGACACATGCCCACTCATTCGCTTACTTGTTTGCTCGCTTGCGCACCCACTCACTCACTCACACACATACACACAATAAAGGCTGGACTATAAAAGTTACAATATAGATGTCCGACACATGCTGCTCCCTGCTCCTGCCCATGGCTTTGATTACTGCTGTTTTTGTCGTTGTTGTTGTCTCCCTCCCTTTCCCCCTTCCACAATCCCACCAGGTCCTTCCCAGAATCCGCTACTTTTTTTCTTTTCACAACAATAAACGAATGCAGATAATACATCAGGACTATTTCAGACTTCTCTTTTGCAGAGCAAATCTGTCTGGCAGCAACAGGGCCCGTGACCTCTCATTCTGTATGCCTTTGATGCCGTACAGGACAAAAATAGCCTTTAATCACAGCACCATTATATGAATATAACTGCACAATTTAGTTTCTTCCAGCAGAGTATTTCCAGTGAAGGCTGTGGCGTCACCAAGGTGTGTTTGAGTCAGCCGTCTAACTGTGACCCTGAGGACAACACCGATTGCTACTTCCTGTCAGCCACCTTGTTGTCTCCCACTGAAGCAGCTGTCCACTATGAGTTGACAGGACCTTCTGATGGATACATCTCCTTTGGATTCTCAGATGATCAGATGATGGTAAAAACAAATATATCATTCTATGAAAAGCTTCTTGTTCAACAGTGAACATGTGGGGAGCTTTGATGCAGCATATACCAGCCTTCTATGTGTCCATTTGAAGGATTTAGTGTGTGCAGATCACAGACAAATCACCAGTTGGGGAAAACTTTCAGAAGATTTTGCACAAGATCTCTAAAATTAGGGCCTGAGCATCTAAACCAGAGGTTTCAAACTGGTCCATGAAAGGGTTGTGTTGCTGCAGGTTTTCATTCCAACCATGCAGGAGCACAGCAAATAAAGACTGTTGATTGGTTGCGTGAAATCAGGAGTGTTCCTGCTCCTGCCAATCAGGTGTCTTCACTCAGCTGATTTGCTGTATCAGGGCCGTTTCTTAATTCTCTAGTCTGCAAATCCAGACTCGCAGACTTTGGAAGTTCAGACTTGGGAAGTCCGCTACAAGTTCAAACTCCAGAAGTCTGAGTTCACAAGTAGTCCTTGCATTTGGAACAGTGGCTCTTCTTCTTCTGTGTTTCAATTTATATATAATGAATATGTTGGTTATGGACATGTAAGGTTTATATTTTAAATGAGTCTTTTTTGAGCGAGTGGGCATATAAAAGATGAATGGTGGGGGAGTTTGTGGAGTTGTGGAAGTTGGTGAGAGAGAGATCGAAGCAAAATAAAAAAAAAAAAAAAATGGAGGAGGGACGTCTTGCGGTTTTTGTCGCTGCCGACATCGGCCCATCTCATTCGCCACTTGTTGCCGTTCGTCCGTGCGTTGATCTTAATGCATTCTGGGATACATGGCTTCCTCAAGTACACCCAAATCAGCATCCGATCGGACTTCTAAAAGTGGATGGAGTAGGGACACTTCCGGGTTTGAGGTCCGGAGTTGGCGCTCGGGGACTTGTGAATTGGAAGAGGACTTGGGCCACCCAACCCCCGCGTTCCAAAAGTACGGTAGTCGACAAGTCCACAAATTGAGAAATGGCCCCTGAGTGTTCCTGCTTGGTTGGAATGAAAACCTGCAGCCACATGGCCCTTCCATGGACCAGTTTGACACATGTGATCTAAACCATTTGATGGCCACGAGGACCCTATTGGAAATGTAACTACATAACTTGAACAGAAATGCAGTGACGAGACCTTGAAATGGCAAAAACCGTCACATTCAATTCAATATCTTAGAATTCAGGTTGTAATGGCATATTGGCTTAACTGTATGAAATTGTATGTATATGTGCTGATGTCATGACTTTGTAACATCTTCATAAGCCCCTTTTCCACCGCAAAAACTTTTTTCATTTACCCAGGATTTTGAAACACTTTGGAGTGTTGACACCAAAATCACCCAGGGAAAAAAACTTTCCCTTGAGGCCAAACTTTCCCTGAATAAAGTACCTAGTAGCGGGGTAGGACTTTTTAGATTACCCGGAATAGTTTGGGGTGGGACTTTTGGCTAAAGAACAATGACTGGTTGAACATGCTTGCCGAGTTTATGTTCACCTGCCATGTTTCAATCTGCAGCTCCAAACTTGTCTATTTCTTTTTCGACAAGCTTTACTTCGTTTGTGTTTTGATCGCTTGGACAATGGAGCAAAATAAGACAATCTACAAGACGTGGACAGATAAGAAGAGCTGACAAGTTGGCGGGGTTAAACGTAGGATAATAAATGTAGCATAAGCACAGAAACAAACTCAGGAGAAATTGAGGAAACTTAAAAAAGATTACAAAAGCTGAAGAACCACAACGATCGCAGTGGGTCTGACTGACTGCCCTACAAACGAGTGACCAGCTCAATGCCATTCTGGGCCAAAGATCAACATCTAACACTGTAACATCGAAGGACTCTAAAGCATCATTACTTGCGGCCGTGAGCCAAGATATGCACGGGGCAGTGAACCAGGGCAACAAAGGTAAATCACATAAATATTCACTATTTAGTTACATACTGAACAGTAGTCAACTGCATGTCAATTGTTTGTGAGACAAAAGCCGAGTTAAAAGCTAAATCACGGTCAGAGAACTGGATGTGTTCATGTTGTCGCTGTGAGCTGAACACTGATTTATGTGTTGTGATTTCCAGATGAAAGGGGCTGTACAGGCTCAATACAAGTGGAGATGTACTCATGGGACGGGACAATTCAAGACAGCAGGACCAGGAGTTCCAGACCAGCTTTCTGGTTATCTGGGTCTGGCTTTTTCGGGCACTTGGCCGGAAGCCCATGTTACAAATTATATAACATATAACAATATTATTATTGTTATTGTTATTGATGTTGAGTTGTCTGTACATTATATTGTTGGAGTATCTCCCTTGGATAAAAGCAGTTTGGTCCAGATATGTGAAATGCAAGGTAATTTTCTCCAGCTGCCTGACCATGACTTTTACAGATAATTTTTATATCAGAATTGAAAACTGCTAGTGGAAGATAGCTAGATGGAGGAGTGGGGTCTTTTTTTGGTTTAAGAATGAGCCAGACATTGGCAGTGTTCATGTTGGGAGGGGCGCACTACTATCTTGAATTTCCATCACCATTCTGTAGAATGCATGTGACCAGACATCTTTGTAGGATTCAGCGAGGGAGTCATCAGGACCTGGACCCCTTTTATTGGGCATTTGCTGAAGGGCTCCATGGTGTTCAGACTGGTTAATCAATGGCCATAATTTGTTTGTTGTATAACTCGTATAAGTCTATAGTGCTGAGAAATGTCTCTATATCTACACTAGATGGTTAATTCTCTAACAAGTATAGCTTTGAATAGAAATATCTTTCTGTCAGAGAGTGACTAATATCTTTATGGAGGACATAATTGCTTTCTCTTTGTAGTTGGAACTTTTTTTCAAAAAACATTTTAAGTTATTCATTCATTCAATCAAATTTTTCATTTTCTTAACTCACACTGTAGGTGTTCCTCTTGAAAACGAACACATGGGCATCAAACTTTTTGTTGTTATTTTCTAGTTGTGTAAATGCCAAAAGGGCATTTCTTCCATACGTTTTTCGTAAGTGGCTCACTTCCACTTTATAAGTGACTATCCATGATAGCCACTTATAAAGGATAGCCACTTATAAGTGGATATCATGGATATCATCAGCCCAGATACCCTGGGCAGATCTCATCCAAACCCGGAGCTCCGCCGCCGCAAAGTTGTTTCACTACCTCGGCGACTTCTGCCCCAGTGATTGGACGACCCACTTCCAGGTCCCCCGGGTCTGTTTCCCCTTGGGAATGCGTGACGGTAGGATTGAGGAACTCCTCGAAGTATTCCTTCCACCGCCGGAGGATTGCCCCAGGTGACGTCAGCAACTCCCCGCCCCCACCTAGAACGGTGTGGCCAGGTCTGCGCGGCGACTTTCCCCGCCACCTGATCCAACTCACCACCAGATAGTGATCAATTGACAGATCAGTTGATGATGTGGTCCTTCTGGCCTCATCGAACCGAGACCTCCAGCTCTTGCTGGGCCGAGTGTGAAGCAGCTGGGATGCGAATCAGCACCTCCAAGTCCGAGGCCATGGTCCTCAGTCGGAAAAAGGGTAGATTGCTTTCTCTGGGTTGGAGAGAAGGTCCTGCCTCAAGTGGAGGAGTTCAAGTATCTCGGGATCTCGTTCACAAGTGAGGGACGGATGGAGCGGGAGGTCAACAGGTGGATCAGAGTGGCGTCAGCAGTGATGCGGGTGCTTAACTGATCTGTCTAGGTGAAGAAAGAGCTGAGCCGAAAGGCAAAGCTCTCGATTTACCGGTCGATCTACGTTCCAACCCTCACCTATGGTCATGAGCTTTGGGTAATGACCGAAAGAACGAGAATGTGAATGCAAGCGGCCGAAATGAGTTTCCTCCGCAGGGTGGCCAGGCTCAGCCTGAGAGATAGGGTGATGAGCTTGAAATCCGGGAGGCCCTCAAAGTAGAGCCACTGCTCCTCCACGTCGAGAGGAGCCAGCTGAGGTGGCCCGGGCATCTGGTCAGGATGTCTTCTGGATGCCTCCCGTTAGAGGTGTTCCAGACGTCCCAGTGGGAGGAGGCCTCGTGGCCGACCCAGGACAAGGTGGAGGGATTATATCTCTCGCCTGGCCTGGGAACACCAGGGGGTCCCTCCAGTGGATCTGGTGGAAGCGGCTGGGGCAAGGGCTGTCTGGGCTTCCCTCCTGGAGCTGCTGCCCCCGCGACCCGGACCTGGATAAGCGGAAGACGACAAGTACGAGTACGAGTACAATTAACTTAAGCCGGAGTACCGGGAGAGAACCCACGCAGACATGGGGAGAGCATGCAAATTCCACATAGAAAGTTCCCAGGCCAGGAAGTGAACCTGCGACTTTCTTGCTATGAGGCAGCAGTGCTAACCACTGTACCACTGTGTCACCCGGATATCTTTCACTCTCCACAGATTGAACTGTGATCACTTTCTCTTGCTGAACCTTTCGGTTTGGTCGGCATCATCAGGTACGACAAGAGACTAAATATTGCTTTTACCTTTGTGAACTTTCTGACATGTTTTTAAAAGACTGCTGTAATTCCAAAGCTCTCATTAAAAGTGACTACCTCCCTGTCATCTGTATTGTATTTGGGTCCAGATCTCCTGCGTATCAGTACCATGCCCAGACGTACAAAAAAGTCTCTTGAACCCATCAGGAAGTTGGATATTTTGAATGGAATGCTACGTTTTTGACATTTCAGGACTTGTATTTTAACAATTGGATCTACAAGAAATTGGCACAGGATATCCAAAAGACCTTGAGCATTAAGTTATCAGAAGCTCATGCATGTGTCTCATGATTTTTTAATTAACACTGTTAAACTTATTTCAAATATTAAACTTTTCTTGATCCATACCACAGATGGTAAATTTTGCTTTAACCTGCTTGGGGTGCAAAGGCATGTTCAGTGGTGTGTGAAGCTTTAATTATAGATATAGAACAACAGGTATGCGCTTGGCAGCATTGGCAACAGAAAGAAATGGCAAAGCGCCTTTAGGTCCCCTTCTAAAATTTGGCATTTGTTTAGATACACACCTAGCAAAAGCTCTGGATGAAATCATCTGAACGTACTATAAAGCGTGTCCTCGTAGCACTATATACTAATCCTGACATTACACTATAAATGATTTGTCTGCTCACATAGATCATGAAGACAGATTGCAACTATGTTATCTCAAAAACAAATGGTCAGATTTCATTTTAAACTCTTTGGACTTTCAAACCACCTACATCTATGATTATTGAGTAGATAAATTATTCATTCGGTATGTAATTGTACACAAAAGTTATGTACCTTTGCTAACACAATATACTATACTATATATATATATATATATATATATACACACCTATGGGACTTTTGGAACCCATGCTGCATGTAATATCAAAGTCTGATAGCCAGGAAATCTATTTACCATCATGGTTGTAGAGATGCCATTCATTCATTCAAAAACCCTGCATGACTAAAAATATGGGCATGTTCTACATGCTGTCCACTTTTCTACTACTTAGAGACTACCAGTTGTTTGTTAAGTGTTGTTACAAAAACAGTAAAACCACTAATTTTTGTTGAGCAACAAAGTAAAGCAAGGTTTTGTTCTTTCCTCAGGGAAATGATGACATTTACATTTGTAGTGTAGCCAGAAATGGCCTGGTATCAGTGCACCATGCCTTTTCAACAGGGCGACAGGCTCCACAAACTCTTCCTCTGGTAATGAATCTCATCTTTTGCCTCATCTTCAACTGCTGACCTGAGTGAACAGCACATGTGACTCCAAATTATCTCACTGTCCACC
>CAAKHG010050546.1:7234-60945 GCA_901007715.1 Dactylopterus volitans
AGAATTCTCTGGTTTGCTCTTGGGCTTCCAATAAAAGAATCGGGTTTTACACACACACACACACACACACACACACACACACACACACACACACACACACACAGTTACATATATAAAAAGTCACATAAACATATCAAAAGTTACATGGGCATTTATACAAAGTTACATATTTAAAAAGATTTGCTGATTAAAATGAATGGACATGCTTTGATGTCAGCCTGGATATGAAGACTTATAAATGTGAAGGCTCTCAACAGTAACACTTCATTATTACAATTATGGTTATTGTTAATAAAAACAATAACGACTATGACAATGATAAAGATTCGGATGTCAGAAAGTGTGACATTCACACTTGATAATATGCAATTTACAACATATAAAGTGCCTTATAGTTTCTAGAGCAGAGAGAGACAGACAGACAGAGGGAGAGTTTGTGAGAGAAAGAGAGAGAGAGAGAGAGAGAGAGAGAGAGAGAGAGAGAGAGAGAGAGAGAGAGAGAGACCATGTCCTGGAGTAGTTACACATTCTTAAGGTGGAAATATGCTCCTCTAATAGTTGGTTACAGACGCCATCCGACGCACAAGGGCTTATCAACAAATGTTCTGTCTCAAACTATAATATTTTTTTTTTTATGAACAACATTTTTTGTTCAAATGAAAGTGTTCTGTATTTCTTTTAGATTTGGCTTCGAGTCAGTGTGTTGTTTTTTTTTTTAAAGGCAAACCAGCATAGCATCCATGTTTGAGTACTTTGGTGCACTCTTAAAATGACTGAAGACTCTTAAACCAAGGTCCATTCGTTGTTTTCTAATTCAAAAAGGTTATTCGGAATTATTTTTTTAAAATCCTAGTTCATAACCGTTTTTTGTTTGTTTTTGACAATAAGGCTGGTCCCGAAACAAAACAAAGCGCAGAAATGTAGTCGTCTCTTTGAGCCACCAGACAAGTACGCTCATGAATAATCACAAGAGAAGGCCAAGGGACATAAATTAGTATGGGATTCTAAACATTATCTTCAATAGACCATTATAGCGCGTTTACACTCCAGGTCGAATTTAACAAGCAATTGCGGGAGAGCTGTGAAAGAAATGCGTTTCCTTTCGAACGCTCTCTGCGATATCGCAGCTATCAGCCTCGGTGGCGAAAAACAGCAAACTGAAAGCACGGGGAGGCAGACCTTAAACCGCAGGACGCGCGCTCGTTGGCTGATAAGAGCATCAATTTGCTTTGGCCCCGCCTCTTCCCCTCGGACCAGGCTCGGTTGAGTTGTCGGGTGAGGAGGAGTGCGGTTGGAGTGCGAGAGGCTCGCGGCCGCGATGATCTGACAGATGAAATAGAGAAAAAAAAAGGAAGAAGGCGGCCGTTCTCCTACACAAAACAATGTTCCCGAAAGGCAAAGGCACCCCGGTGCCGTCGGACGGCCAAGCGCGAGAAAAGTAAGCTCAGACACGTTCATTTGCTGTGTATTTTTCGTCTCGTAAGTTGCTCCCTCCCGCTCTCCGTTGTTCGCTGGACAGGCTAGCAGGAGGCGATTTCCTCCTACCGTGAAAGGAATTGAATGAACCGCCTTGTCTGCTCGCCATTCCTCCCCCGAGCTGTGTTTCTGCTACCTTTCGCTTAATTGCTGCCCCCTTCGCAAATGCCCGACTTTTTTCTTTTTTTTTTTTCTTTCCGTGTGCTGCTCGGTCGTGTTTCCGCCAAAGGTTGTGTCACATTTTGCGCGTTTTCAGCCGCGAGCTGAGAGGGGAGAAAACAATAACATCGCCGTGCTACACAGCACATTGTTTTCTCTGTTGAGCCCTGGATAGGCTCCGTTTTTTTTTTATTTCCCTCAGCCCCATTAGTGCCACCAGTTCACCAATGCTAGCTTACACACACCATATCACGTCGGTGGTTTGGGTTATTTTAGGTTTTACCATAACCATGAAAAATTGCACAGTTGCTGAGGCACTTGGTTTTTTTTGACCCTCTTATTGCAGAGTGTTTACTATGCTTGGGTCCCCATTTAATTCTTTCTTTCTTTTTTTTTTTTTGGTATCGTAGGTTTGGCAGCCATTGTTCACAAGGCCCGAACCCGACTCTCGTCACTTTGTCATACTGTTTCTTTTTCACAGTTGGTCGTGTTCGTTGACTCACACCTAAAATCATGTTTTGTTTATTTTTACAGGTTGGCTCTGTATGTTTATGAGTATTTGTTACACATAGGAGCCCAGAAGTCTGCACAGACCTTTTTATCAGAGGTATGTTGAATTTAAGGCAAAAAGGTCATGATCTTATATAAAAACCCGTTCAACTTGCTTACCTGCTGTAATATGCATGCAGCAACAATATGAAATTACAATATATCAAAACCCCTAGATCCGATGGGAGAAAAACATAACACTTGGAGAACCCCCTGGATTCCTGCATTCCTGGTGGTGGTAAGTGGTCATGTTCTCATCTCCATGTAAACATGTCCAGAGGTTGTTTATGTGGTTTTGTTTGCTTCATGGTCCGTCTTGTCCACAGTGTATTCTGGGACTTATATTGTGCTGCACCAGAGAGGAGAGAGACATGTGACCACTCCAGTGAAGCAAAAGCCTTCCATGATTATGTGAGTATGAACGCTTACGTAGGAACTGTTGCACATATTGTTTTGTCCTCTGATAAAGAACACAACAAATTTGCTATCAGAGGAAGAAAATGTGTAGTAAATTATGCTTATCTTACTAGGGTTGTACAAAGAATGGGAACCTTTTTTTTTTTGTAGGTGGCATTAGATGGAAGTGCTCATGATCTTAGTTTGTATTAACTTAGGCTCTGACCAAGTCTCTTACCCCTGCCGAATTTTCACAAGAAAATTCCTCTTTTGTCTGATTTATTTTTTTCGTACTCGCTGTACTTTGTACATCAATTTTAATTCCCACAGCACGTTATAATATCTGTTTTTATTATGAGTATACAATCCATCATATTGCCCTGTTGGTGGGTCGCATGATGCGCCCAACAATGAGCTTTATAGGCTTCTGGGAAATGATGCTGATGTCAGCATGTCCTGAGTCAGACCTGTCGAGCGCGCTCCCCTGTAGCCGTGCCACGAGGAAGCACCCTGCCTTTGCCGTAAACCGTCTTTTTTTTCGAATCCTGAGACTTAATACATACACGCAGCATTGATTGTTTTCAGTTTGACCCAGATGAGCAGAAGCTCATGTGCATGTTGAAACATATTACCTGCATTGACATGCGAGTAATTTGTTTGCGGTGGATGCACTGGATTTGAAATGGAAAAAAAAAACAGGAAATAAAAACTGTAGAGGCAGCACCAGATCCAGAGTTAATGAGGTGATACTCACAAGTGTGTGGCTTATCTTTTAATAGCACTTTCTTGTTTGCATGTTATGGGGGCATTTTCATATTTATGTAGCTTCGGATCCAGCATTGTTTTCATTTACTGCATTACGCCCTCTCCCCACATACCTTTTTAGATGGCGTTTCAAACAAAACATCAAACAGAATGTCTTTTGTAAAGAAGTGTAAACTGCTTGTCGGTAGCCTCTGCTGTTCCCACCCTTACGTTTTCATAGCGTTGAAAAAGATTTGACAAGCGTCGTGAGGCCGATGTGTATAAGTAAAAAATAACTGGTCTGATTTTAGCTGTATCAGCAGAGCCAAAGAAAGATGCTGAAAGTTAAGGAATCCTCTCAGATTGACTCAGTCGGTTTGTAATGTACCAGACAGGAAAGGGTTAAAAACGGAGATGTTGGTCCTGCTCTTGGTAGATAGGGTTGTCAGGGCAACAGGCCTCCTGATCTGGCAGGTGACCTGGGAGGCTATAGCGTGGCTCAGCCCTTACAATAACCACATTCCTTATTATTCCCACTCATACAGAATCACGCACACAGACGTATGGACAAACGGTGCCTTTCACTCGCAACCTGTATTTGACCAGTCACCTCCTGGTAATCGACGGTAAAATGCCTTGGCTTGGTCGCTGGTGTCCGACTGGATCCCTGCAATGTAGAATGCAGTAGTTGGTCACAACTCTCAGGATGCTGCGTGTGTTATGAAATTATGTTTTCACACGTGAAATGTAGAATGCTTGGATCTTAATTTTTTTTTTAGGCTGAGCAAGAATTTCTAGGTTGATTTTTGTAAAATTATCTCACCCGTTCTGTATCAACACCGTGGAGAAACCTTCACAGACCAGTTTTGAACAAATAAGCGGCCTAAAACAAACAGTCGGATTTATTCACATCGTGGAAAGCATGAGGCAAACGGGGGAACGTTGAAGCATCATTCTGTCCATTGTGTTGCTGCGGTGTGGCGCTTTTTGAGAGTTTCTGTGGTTTGCCTTTCCTGACATCTTGTGGTTGCTGATGTTGGTTCTCCTTGTGTTCGTCTGTGGATGTTGGGGGTCAGACAAGTGTGTGTGTGGACAGTACTAGTCCTTGGACCGTAGCCTTTGTCTAGGTGTGGGGGAGGTGAACGCTGCGCTCTTAGCCGGCAGTGCTCGTAAAGCCCTGGTGTATTCACGCTGGGCCTGACGTACGCTCCCCAAGGGGCCCCGTCGCCATGGCATCAGCGGCTGATTGATGGCTGTCACAGAGCTGAGGGGCAGATTGGAAAAAGGAAGGGGAGTGGCACTGTGGCATATGCCCAGCATCCACCATTGGCGAGCTGAGGGAATGAAAAGAAGGAAGGGGGTGGGGGAGGAAGAGGGAACTGCTAGAAGTAGCTAGAGAGGCAGAGAGAGGAAGAGCGAGCGCATCCAGTCAGGATCCACAGTAGATTTTATGATGTTGAGTGATGGTTAAACATTTACAAGCTAAACATAGGGGCTAGTTTCTTTTGAGCTTTGGTTCTGGTGGAAGAAGTGAGGTTGTTAAGAGCAGGCAAGGTCAGGAGCCGGCTGTCGGGTGGTCTGTGCATGAGCCCCCTCACCTCCCCTTCCCCCTTCACATCTCTCAGCACTTCTTCTTTATCCTCTTTTTAAGTCTTACATTTGATACAGTTTCATGTCTGCCCATGTGCGTATGTATCCTTGCGTTTTCTTAGTCAACCCCTTCCTTATCCTCACCCAACTTGTTTCGTGTTTTTTTTTTTTTTTAATATCCCCCCACCCTTTTCCAATGTCTTCCCCTCTCTTTGTTTTTGTAAGAGGGAACACAAGCACATCCGCTGCCACTCTGGCCTTTTGTAATCTCCTATAGTTATTTGAGGATTCAGAGAGTTTTTGCTTTGCTGCTCGAGTGCGTCGAGGTACACACATGTACATGCTGAATCATGGTTGTGGTGGGGGCGGGGATAGTCTCTATTAAAGGAGGTCTCCCGGGAAGTTGTAAGGAAGGCCTTGGACAAGAGCCTCGTAGCCTGGGGCAGGGCTGAGCCATCTGCCCCTTTCCTGTACCAGAGAGCCTGTGTAGAGATGTGGCTCCTTCAGGCCGAGAACGGCATCAGACTGTTTGGAGCAGACCAGCAAACACAACCGTGAGTTTTTAGTGGGTCATGATAAGGATCTAACATAACATGACTAGGAAGCTGCCACTTAGCTCACCTTTCAGCCTGGCAAACGGTGTGAAACTTCTGTTGACATGGTTTTATCAGTGCATCGTCAATACCTTAAATACAGCTCTGTTGTACTTCATCATTTCTTGGCAGGCATTTTAAGTGCAGAAGAACAAAACAAATGGCATGAATGGTGATATAACTTTAATTGTATGAGCATAACAGTACTTTGCCCATATAACACGAACCTTAAGCTCTTTATCTGTAATAAGCAGAGTAACATTTGCCTGCAGTTGGGAATGTTTGGGTAAATGGACAACCCGTGCGTCCTTGTAGCTGGAGCATTAATTTTCTGATCTTCATAAAAAGTTTGACGCCGTGGGGCAGCAGCAACGTATGTGCCACTCAAATTCTAGATTAAACAAAGTAGGTGAGTATGTGAGAAGATTTAAGTAATTCAGTCATTGTGGATAATACCACAGCCAGGCCGTCAGTTACTGTGGACTTAATGCAGAAAACAGTTTGATATAGATTCGGTCTGTCTTTGTTCACTTTGCCAGACCATACCTGTTTTTTACTTATCTAGATTGCATCCAGAATGACTTCGCAAAGTCTCAAGTGCCAAATCGGATTCAAAACCACATTTGGTGGTGCTTTCAGATGTGATTCAAATCAGAGAATTTCGGCCCGGATGCTTAAATTGTATTTCAAGCCATCTCCTTGCTCACTTGCAACATGACACAACAGCGATGTCAAAGTATGAAAATGTATTGAAGTGGCTGAGCAGCAAAGGTTGAATGGCTCTTGTGTTGGAGGACAAATAGAACAGCAGTTCGTGGACAGAGAGAGACCCTGAAATAAATTGTCTCACACTCTTGCTGCACGGTGCAGCCCACCATGACTGCAGCATGGAGCATTGCAATGTATCCCAGCCTCCTTTTAGTGATAGCTTTGCCTGGTGCTATAGAGGAGTCCGTCATTATACCGTGCTATTGTTTGGTTGGCGAGATGACGGATCTCCAAGCAGATCTGAATTTCTTGCAGTGTACAGCCACCTACGTCGTTACCACAGCAACCCATGCAGATATGTTTGTGATATCTTGACACACAAATCCGATTCACAATAGCAGGACTTAGCAAGAGAAGTTGAACAGTTTTGTGGGATGACAATAACTGGCTCAGTAAAATATTCTTTTGGGTTAACAGTTTTAGAAATGTAAGCTTAGGAAACGTATTCAGCAGTGTATTTATATTGAATCCACATGTTCTATGGTTAACACCGGGGTCTAGTTCAGGAAATACAGAAATTAAGATGTTGCTATCGTAGTGCATAAGAACTGCAACACTAGCAGGCTGAGGTTAACCAGTTAACATATGGTACTGTTTGTATGTATACAGCTGTTTTGCTTATACTTTCCTCGTGCAGTGCTAGTCCTCAGCAGTAGTTTATCATAATGTGCACGGATGCTCCTAAGATGATGCAGAGTTTAATGTCACACAGAGCAATGTAATCATAAGCGGGTCTAAAAGGGGAATATTTCCACAGATCCCCACCTGTAATCAATGCATTTAAATATCTGATTGTATACACAGAATCTATGTCAACCTTTCAAATAACTTATAAGATCTGGCGTGCGTGTGTGTGTGTGTATACACACAGACCTAAAGATGCCTCTGAGACAGCCCAGGACATAGTAACAGGATGTAAGATGCTAGCCGAGACAGAGTACATGCAGAGGCACAACCAAGTGGCTGGGATAGTGTACAGGAACCTCTGTACCCAGTGTGAAATAGAAGCACCCAAACCTCAATGGGCCCTGCCACAGAAGGTGGCTGAGAACAACAGGGCCAAGGTTCTGTGGGACTTCAGCTTCCTGGCTGACAAACAGCTCCTGGCCAACCAAATGGACATAGTGGTGGTGGACAAAGAGCAGAAGAGGGGAGTGGTGATAGATGTGGTGCTACCAGCTGATGCTAACAACAGGAAGAAGGAACGAGAAAAGATTGAGAAGTACCAAGGGCTGAAAGAGCAACTGGAACAGATGTGGAAGGGTAAGGCTAGCGTGATCCCCGTGGTAGTAGGAACACTCGGGGCAGTAACCCCCAAACTGGGAGAATGGCTCCAGCAGATCCCAGGAACAACAACAAAGATGCTGCGCAGAACCCTCAAACTCCCAGGCCTCTGGTAGAGAACCCGAGCTTGAGGATGACAGATACCCCCCATGAGGGTGAGAGGATAAAATATATCTATATATATATATTATATGAAAACGGGCAAATGGTGGGGTACACCCTGGACAGGTTGCCGTGTGCGTGTGCGTGTGCGTGTGCGTGTGCGTGTGTGTGTGTGTGTGTGAGAGAGAGATGTACATGTGTGTTTATGTATATATGTGTATATAGGCATGTATATATGTTTATGTAATATATGTATACATGCATATATACATGTATGTATAAATATGACTGATGTTAAACCTACATTATCTGATCTTCTGGCCATTCGGGGTCAGTGGAAACAAATTGTGAACACAACACTGACATGCCATTTTTGAAGTTGATACGACAAACTTGTTAGCAAACAGTTACTCATTTACAAGTCGAGCAGGTATGAACCAATATTGTCATTAGTTCAGAGTTGCTTGCAAATCCACCAGTATTTCCTGCCCTCCAATATTTTCCACAGCTCTGCATTTGGTCTCTGTTGGGATATCAGAATTGCTTTCTCTGTAGCTGTAAATGCGAGCGGCACCGCTGTCATTACACACTATGTATTTTTTTACATTAGTCCAAAAATATAAATAATTGCCACCGTTAGGTGTCAGTGTACAGGGTCTCTCTGTGTAGCCCTTTGTGCAGCTTTCAAGAGAGACGATGCCATTGTAAGAAGTTAGAACCCCAGGGTGTAGGAACTCTGGTAGAGGTGTGTTTGTACATCTTAAAAAATGGCAGATGACATGTTGACAGGTTGCTAAACATCTTACATATTTATAGCACAGTTTGTCTCTAGAAAACCCGGGCCAGGCATGTTTCAGGATTTTTGTCTCTGTCAACCTACTTCTCGCATCTTGCTGATTTCTCTGCGTCCATCATATAGCACCGTCCTGTAAAGAAGCTGTATTTACAAAGTGTGTCCGCGTCCCCGTGTTGGTGGGGCGTTATGAGGCCTGACTTCTCTTTCTGGCCTCACTTCTCTGCCTGCTGAGGTATTTCACAGTGGTCCTGCAGTGGCAGCCTGAGCAGATATAATTAGGGAAGGCGCAGTCGATACCAGGGAGTGTGTTGGCTATTGACCAGTGATGTCTACGGAGCTGTAGGACTCCAGACAGAGAAGCGGAGTCCTTGTGTGTTTTGAGTGCGAGTGCTTGCACATCCATAATTGTAGTAATCCTTGTTTGTGTACATCTGCACCATAACTCGAGTAAGCTTTGCATTAACAAAATGGGACTGAAGGGAGCTTCTCATTCTGTAGCTATTCTTTGGGAGCTAAATACCACAGCTCTGAAGACATTAGCTCATCTCATATTGCCTCCACTCCAGGGAAGAAAATCTCAGTCAATTAGGAGCGTGTGACCGAAGCAAATGGCACATTAGTGAATTAGGGCTGCGGTTTGAGCAGGAAATCAGCCCTGTGTGCCCCTCCTGTACACCAGCACTTTGGAGCAACTGACTCAGTGAATCCCTCTGATGCTTATCTGATCCACTCATGGATCAGCTGGGCTTCAGAAGTCACCCGTAAGGGCCCAATCAAGGGCCACAAATCACGTGGGTTTACTTGCCAGCTCCGTGACCAAGGTAGCTTAAAAAACCCTTTAAACAGAGAACAAATTTCAGTAGTGTCCAGCAAGTGTTCAATTTAGGTCAACACAGGGGTCATGAAGCCTGGTGTATCTGAACCTACAACCAAAAAGACGGCATTTGAGCCTTTTAGACGTGCTTCTCGTGGCCAGGGTGTTCAAGAGCCATGGTCATAAAACACTAAACTAAAATTTCTAACAAAGTTCCTGTTCCGTTTGTGCTCTGAACAACCTCAAATATTACCAGTCAGCTTGTGTTGCGCAGCACAGTGAGGGGTTTTCACGTCTGTGCTTTGTCATTTTCAGAGTGCGGCAGCAGCTCCCAGTCCTGTGATGGGAGGGATGCCCCCTGGTGACGGCATGCCGGGAGGACCAATGCCACCTGGCTTTTTCCAGGTCAGCTTATCAATTCACCAACCTGAATGTACTGGGTTTCTTGTCGATGGGCAAATGTCTATAAGGGTTTTGTATATTCAGTATAATGTAGCTCCAGCAGCTAAATTGGTGTGAAAGCGGCCCTTTTTTTTTGGTTTGGCTTCACTCTTCTCAGTAAACGTGTAGTAGACATCGTCGATGTTCTGTCTGCCTGAGCCCCTCCACTGCTGTAAACAGGCAGGCGTGGCCTGGCCATTTTCTCTAATGGAGAAATCGAAAGGTGCAGCACCTACTGTTAATCAATATCTCGTGGGGATAAACTCTTGGCAGGCAACTGTGGTGAGCTGGCTCAACGAGGTGACATAAAATTGCATTGTTTTCCTACCTCCCGGAGACCAAGCTAATCACTTTAGATCCACCAGGTTATTATGAACTAGAGGCCACAAAGCCCTGACTCATTATGTGCTCATATTAATACCAGAAAAGGCGTTTTGACATTGATGTATGAGCACACTCATACTTTCCATACCAGCATGCATTGGAGGAGCCTCAGTTAGACCCCTCACTCTTCCAGATCAGCAACATTAGCAGCACAGTGCCGGTGTTTAGTGTTGTTGTAAAGCTAATTGCATAGAGCTTAATTAATGCTGCTAATTCAGGGAAATTAGCGCTGATAACATGCTGCATGCGGCAGGCTTCTTAATGTCTTGACTGACAGGCAAAAGAGCGCTCATCCTTTCCATATCGCTGTCTCCTCCCATTCAAGGCTAAGTCATTTGCTTGCTCTTCTCTGCTCAGTCTCTTTTTCTTTTACTGCGTTTGATACAGGATATTGAGCATCTTGTGTTTGTACATTTTTACATTTTTTTTTTTTTGCGCCACTTTTGGTTCTCACACTCAACTGTCCTCTGCCCTGCAGTAACCCTGCTTCTCTCTCTCTCTATCTATCTTTCTCTGTCTCTCTCTCTGCCCCACTTTTGTCATTTCTGTTTCTCACTCCCTCCTTCTCTCTTTATTTCCTCCTCCCCTCTTTCTCCCCTTGCCTCTTCGTTTTATGCAATGCCACAGGGTCCTCCTGGTCCCCAGGGCTCTCCTCACCCTCAGCCTCCTCCCCCTAACAGTATGATGGGACCTCACAGTCAGGTAATGCTCCCTCTCCCTCTCTCTCCCTCTTTTTCTCTGTCTTGCTGTCTGCCGTCATTTGCGACCACTGGTTCTCGGTGCTGATGCTTCATGCTTTGGCATTCGTTTCGGCTTAATGCTTTATGCTGCTTTAAGTATTCACACAGTATGTCAGTGAGAAATTAGAATAGAGCTATATTTTTAGAGATGTAACTGTTGTTTTGATTGAAATCTCACCTAGCAGTCTTTTTTTGTGTTGTAGTCCTTCATGTCGCCTCGATTTGCTGGAGGGCCAAGAGGTCCCCCCATCAGGATGGCCAGCCAGGTAGATCTCTCTCTCTCTCTCTCTCTCGCTCTCGCTCTCTCGCTCACAACCATGGATTCACAATACATAACATATCCAGTATTTAAAGGGGCAGGTTCATTTCATCCATGCGTTTTATCTCCTTTAGCCACCAGGTGGAGGACCGGGTCCTCATCCCATGTTGCCCAATATGGATCCCACTCGGCCACAAGGTGTGAATCAGTACTGTAGTCAATGTAACTTTATATACTGTAGTGTATGAATTGAATCCTTGCTTCTTTGTACATTAAAAATGCCTCTATCCTGACAGGCCATCCTAACTTGGGGCCAATGCAGAGAATGAGTGGCCCTCGAGGCATGGGGCCAATGGGGCCCGGCCCTCAGGTAGGTTTTTCTGCATACATAGATCGTCACTACCGACCACTGCTGTTTGGCCAAGGAAAATTCAAACCAGTGTTTGCAAATTAGATCTTCATCTTATTAATGTATCCTGTAGTTTTAAATTCTTTTTTCACCATTTTTAAATGATTTCACAGAACTTTGGTGGTGGGATGAGGCCTCCACACAATACCATGGGCCCCGGCATGCCAGGAGTGAACATGTGAGCCTTCAGCGTATTTTCAAAGGCATTCTCACACAAATATTTGAGCCTTAATGCATCTCACTGAGGTTTATATTGGTTTTACCATTTAGGGGCCCGGGGACTGGTCGGCCATGGCCCAATCCCAATAATGCCAACTCTGTGAGTACAAATACACAAACAGACACACAAACCCAGAGAAGTGCAGGTTCAGATTGCAGTCAGATCTCCTCTTAGAGCTGCAGAGGTCTAATGTGTTCCAAGGTTCCAGTCTGGGATGTAATTGTAGTATTATGTGTCATGGTTTCCACCGACTGTTGAACAGACAGCCATAATAGTATTAGGATGATCAAATGAAGAATGATGACATTTTGAGGTAGAGAAAATGGTTTGTACTCTCATTTCTGGTCTGTAATGTTTGTGTTTTTGGTTACAGATGCCTTACTCATCACCGTCTCCCGGTGCATACGGGGTAAGAAAGCATCTTTTACTTTTGTGAAATAAGGAACATATAAATCTGAGCTCTAGTAAGATTTTCTATGAGTATGGACACGTAAATATGTAATCCTCTCTGAAGGGAGCATCTGGAGGAGGAGGACCCCCAGGAACTCCGATCATGCCCAGCCCTGCAGGTGAACACTGCTCCCCTTAAACCCTGCTGCTAAACCACTACCATTCTCATGAACTATCAAGTACCAATCACATGTACAATCTCACTTTTTTCAGACTCAAACAATTCTGGTGACAATTTGTACACCATGATCAACACTGGACCCGGCAACCGAAATAACGCAAGTTACTTCTTGCTCTTTTTATTCATTCTGCTGCTTATGGTGTTGGATATTGTGAAATCATGAAGCGCTCTGTACATTTAGTCACTTGGTGCTTCTTTTTCTGAGTGTTTTCCAGTATGCCAGCCGCACTGTGTTGATGTGGTAAGTTCATGCTTTCTTCTTTCCCCTCCAGTTCCCTATGGGCCCCGGCTCTGATGGACCACTGGGAGCCATGGCTGGGATGGAACCACATCACATGAACGGGTCACTAGGTAACATAATACACTTATTTAACACAACACGGAAATGTTCTGGTTTGCATTCATGCACCAAAAAAAAGAGCTTAGAATGCAGTTTTGTCCACCATGACAACTTTCTCATAGCCGTGGAACATAAGACTTTTCTCCCTTTTTTTTGTACCGGTCCATCTGTAGGCTCTGGTGATATGGATGGAATGAACAAGGTAAATATTGTAACCCACCAAGTGTCTCAAGTGAACAGAAAGGTGAAATGTCATAGTTTTAACGTTGCACGCTCTTTTTTTTGTTTCCAGAATTCCCCAAACAATTTAAGTGGCATTAGCAATCCTCCTGGGACCCCCAGGGATGACGGCGAGCTGAGTGGAAACTTTCTCCACTCCTTTCAGAGCGAGAACGTAAGTCCTCCCTCTTGTCACCGGATTGGCGGTGTAGCAACATACAGAATGCACATTCTGAAGCATCGCGCCAGTTTTTGCGCTCGCTGGAGGTGGCTTTCGTCTGTGAATAACTTCTTGCTGTGCTGAAATTTAACTTGCACGACCAGATGTTTTCGGTTCTGAGAGGGGAAGGAGTTTCTGTCGCTCAGGTCTTCCCGTAACACCTTTACAACATGGCTGGTAGAAGCATGTGGATTGATAACAGGACCAAAATGTTCCATCACAGCCGTTTTAGATGTAAGACGGCTGTTTTTGCTTCTTCCTCGTCTCCACAACTGCTACGTTTCCAGTTCTTCTGTGAAAATTTCAGAACTTCACTCCAGACTCGCCTGACAGATGGACGCAAACGTGGCTTATAATGTTACTTTAATGACGGCAGAAGTGGAGTTAGACAGCATGAGCAAGCTGTGCATTTGTTTTTAAAGAAGAACGCTGGACATGTGTGGGATGCGCTTGTGAGCGACTGCTTTAAATGTTTCCTCTCTGTGCCTCCGCAGTACTCTCCAACCATGACGATGAGCGTGTGACCACCCTCCACCCCACCAACCTAATTTACCATCATTCCGAGGAATTGAACTCACTATAGGACACGGCCAAAACACATCAGCGAAGAATCAGGGACACACTAAAGTCAGAATGCTGATCGGAGAAAAAAAACAACAAAAAAACAAAAAAAAAACGGCTGGTGACTACTTCTCCAAATGAAGGACAATTTCTCCATTTATCACAACCCTAAGTGTGACAGAAACCAGCTACTGAAATGCATACATGACACGTTTTATGTTCTTTGCAGAGTCCCCCACCCCCGCCCCACCTCGCCCATCCAACCTCCTCGGGTGTAGAGTGAAGAGAAAAAAAAATGGTTTACCTCTTGTACTTTTTTTTGTTATTGCTTTGTGGTGCAAGATGTGCAGGAAATGTCTCCGCTTTTGTCACTGAAACACTGGAGAGCGCGCATATGCATTGTGAGCTTGGAAGGTCTCTGTCTTGTCATTTTACTTATCGCCATCGCATACTGTGTCACAAACAGTCGGTGGGCTCAGAATTTGCCTTTTACTCTCTGGCCACCTTATGTAATATTCTTCCCTCCCCTCCCGCCCTTCCATTTTGAAGAGGTTTTTAAGAGGAAAAAGATGTGAAAGAATACGGCTTTTATCGTGGCGATGTTTTTTATTTTGTTTTGTTTTTTTTGGTATTTTTTTTTTTTGGTATTTTTTTTTCAGTATGTAAGTGCTCAGATGGTTCCCACCTCGTCAGATTGATCCCATTTTGATCAATTTCAGTCTCTTAACTGCTGGCGGCGGCGCGACTCTGCCGTCTCGTTTTCAACAGCTGGGCTTGCGGTCGCGCTCCGTCAAGGGAAACCGGACTTCGGCATAAGAAGTGAATGCATGAATGCTGAGAATCTGTGTACAACATACTACCTAGTGCTGCTCTTCTCTATGTGGACACCTGCTTTAAAATGTGGTGTATATCTTTACCTGCCTGTGCTTAACACTCTGTGCTCTTCATCGTCGTAGCCGTTCTGTGCTTTTTTTCCCCCCCTATTTGGTTCCTTATGATGAAATGGCTATGAATGGGCTGCCCATGTTTAATCTCTCAGACATGCATATTGGTTGTTCATACCTCCCCACCATATCACTGGTCGTCCCGTTTGCCCCCCTCCCTCTCTTGCTGACCCCACACATTTTTTTTAATATTTTGATACAATCTTTGACTACGTATATTGCCCGTTATTCAGAGTTAGTCAAAGCTTTCTAAACTGATTCTAGTAGGCATCATTATAAACTTAGCAGCAGTCTTGTAAATGTGATGAGAATTTTTTTTTTTTCTCCTGTGAACATTACACATTATACTTGTCTGTCCTACGTTGCCTTTATTTGCTTATATTTTTTTATTTCAAATTGAGGAAAGATTGCTTGTTAATATAATTTTACAGTAACTTAACTTCCGGTGTGGGTTGTTTTTATTTTTGCTGCCAGCACATTCTTGATAACTGCAGACACAAACACACTCATACGAATAATTCAAGTGACGCATGAAAACAATGAAAGTTGTTCTAGAGAGGCTGGAAGGGCTGCATCTGCCACTTGCATATTGTACAGTACAGCAGTAATTTCCTTCATTTGCTTGCAGCATCTCACACACACACATACATACACACACCAGAAAGGATACGCCCTCCCCTATTAGTGGCTGTAGTGGACCCAGAGGGTGCTGTAGAGCAGCAGGCCATGAAGAGAAGATCCCGGGGAATGGAGGAGGATCTGGAGGCTGGAGTGAGAACAAATGCTTTAGTCGCCCACGCTGGCCCGTCGCCGTCGGACGCTCCTTCACCTGCTTGTTCAACATATCTGGGATGTTGTGCATTGCACATTTCTTCACAGGTGCTATGACGCACTTGTTTCAGGCGGCAAAGTCACACTATCAGGACCTCTGACCTTTGGTAGGATGACGACGGTACTCCTCATTACGTTTATGTGACTTAAAATTCATGTGATAGAGTCGGAGGCTTCTGGAGGCATGAGGAACCAGGCGCCGCACAAACCCCCGGAGCTGAAGTGCACACGAGAGATGCAAGGTCAGCATGATGAACGCGAACTTCACTGGCACCTACAAACACGGTGTCACAAGCTGACATCTTTAAACTTCAGCTTCCTTTTTTTTCATGGCGGACTGAGGCACGTTTGAATGCATGTGCAGGATGTTATCAGGAGGGTGAGACCACTTGCATCATCCGAGCTGCAGGACAGGGCCTCGGGGTTTTTCTCAGTAAGGTCACCACAACTTCAAGCTTCCTGTCTTCGCTTCCTGCAGACAGCGTTCTCCACTCCTGGCTGGCGGCTCTGTGAATTTTGCCGACTAATTCCGGTTGAGTGAAGGTGGAAAGAATTCCAGCACACTGTACCTCACAAATGCCGTTCACAACCAATTAGACATATGAAGAACTGTAAGCTACAAAAATGTACGTTTGATCAACAGGAACTAGTGTGAGAGGTGAATGGCCCAGAACTACTCCACCAACCAGACCTCTTTTGACAAGGTTTTCAAATAGTTGCTTCCCACCACACCTGAGCTGAGTCACTGAAAACAGTTGATTTAAAAGCTTTTTCAATCTCTCCATTGTTGATTTCCAACCCCGATGAACTTCTGAACTTTGATCATGTCCACCCCGAGGGGTCGCACATCAGCTGTAATGGGCCAAGAACTGGGCATCTAAAATCCCCCGCCCCCCACTCAAATAATTTGATATCAGCATGAAATGTTAGACGATGCATCTGTTCTATGTAAAAGTTCATCTGGATAGTCAGCAGTGAGTGCAGCCAAAGGTATTTCAAAGGTTTCTCAAAAAAAAAAAAGTCTTGACAAGTAAAGGTCATTGCATTAAAGGGAAGTCATATGTTTTTTTTCTGAAGGCAAATTGATTTTGAAGATGATACACAGCCGGCCAGATGGTTCACTCTTAAGTCTCAGGGTTAAAAATAACAGCCTGTTATTTCACATCTCCAGTTGGCCAACAGGGTCTCCGCGCTGCCCTCTGGTGGGTGTGAGAGGGCGCTTAGGGCTCGCAGAGCTCTATGACCGAGACGCACAAGTCTAAGACACAAAAGCTGGCTTTGTTTTTACTTTAATATTTGTGAATGTAATTGGATTTGAGCGATGAGAGCGTGAATGAGCGATGAGCGCATCTAACAATAGAAAGCCAGACTGCGCTGCTGGCAGGTTTCCACCGGGCGTGACCTGGCTGGGCTGGAGCCAGAGCTCTAACTTCGGACCCACATAGTTAATATTCCGACAACCGTGGCATCACAGCACTGCTTTGTTCATCACCACATCCCTATAAATAGACTTGATAACATTAGTTATGATCCTTTAATCTAACACTGTTTCATTCGTGTCACAGAGTTCGTTTGGCTTTTATATATGAGGATGACTGAATCGTCTGCACACCTTGTCATCACATATGAATATGTAAAATGCCATTAATTCAGTGCCAATGTGGAAAAGCAGGAGCAAACTGTCTAATAAGGAAATTAGGAAAAACACACAAAAAATCCTATTAAAAACCCCCCAAAAAACTCTAAACTGTGTCTAATTTTTGGAGGAAAAACAAATTGACATTTCTGTTGTATCTGGTTCCCATGGTGAATGTTGCAATCATTCACCACTTGCCAGTTAAAAAAAAAAAAGCACCAAAACTCTCAACTTGGCATTGCAAATCATGCAGATAGGATGCTGACTCCCATCACGTTCCGTTATACATGTAAATCCATATTGGGCATTTTCGTCCGACCACTTTATTTTTTTTTGGTCGGCATAGTTAGTGTGAAGGGATTAAAACATTAAGAAAGAAATCAGACGACGTATCATCACGACAGTCACAATTCGACTACTGCGCGCACCAAAGTCCATGCGGCGTGATCACCTGCAGCCAATGGCGTCCAAGTGTGGCGTGTCATCACAAATCATATGAGTCGGGTGTGTGTCATGACCTCTGCCAAACCCCTGAGACTGACTCACCGAACCCCTGGGGTTCGATCGAACCCAGCTTAAGAACCACTGCTCTAAACAAATAGTTCTATAACAGCGAGGGAGACTTCAAGAGAATTATATATATATATATATATATGTTTTTGGAGTAAAAAGTTAATTTTCTCCTACGTTTCATCGAAGGGCAAAATCAACTGATATGCAAAGATAAGACAGTTAGGTATTAACTTGCATCAGGGCATGAATGCCATGTTCCTAAACTAGCATGACCCATATAAGAGTACAGCTATCACTTCCAGACAAGACAGCAAACAACTGCCGGATGCTCATGTGGCGGAGGACGTCTGCATGAGTCAGCACGACGGCGCTGCGGCCATCTTCTCTGAGGAAACAACGATGTAAAAAACAAAAACAAAAAAACGAAGACCTCTCCGGCTGGGTCAGGCGAAATGCTGCCTGCCTAAAATAGGTGCATGTCCTGGGAACAACGGCTCCCACACAGATCTGCTGATTCTCATTTCCATCATTTACCGCCAGAGTAGCCGTCATGTGCTCTGTGTCAGAACTGAACTTTTACAAAATGTTCGTCTAACTTTTTTGGCTCGCAGTAACCTTCGGGTCGTGATAAACGGAAATTATAAATGAGCTGCAACAAATTTAAAGTCATGAATGGGTGAGGGACTTTATGGGCATGTCGGTTTCTTTTTGTTTTTTAAATTTATAATCTAATACATTTTTTTTGGTCTATAATTCATGTCCAATTAAGTGATGCAAGAATAGGAAAAGTACTAACACCAGTGCACAAATACTCCACTACAAGCAGAAATCCTACATTGAAAGCTGAAAAGGTTACTTATCTAAATGTGTGAAAGTACAACCAGGAAGGTACACTTTGAGTGGTAGAAGGTAAATAATTGCGCACCTTTGGATTAATAATCAGGCGTTGAGGTAGAGCTGCAACCAAGTGATAACTTTCATTCATAGACTGATTGATAGGTTAGTAAAAATTCTGAAAATAGAGAAAAACTGTCCAAATTCTTCAAGCCCAACATTCCACACCTAAAAAAAATACTCCTAATATATTCAAATTATTAAACTAATTACAAGTATCAAATCTTCATATTTGTGAAGCTGGTAATGTTTTTACATGAAAAATGATGGGAGCGATTATCATCTAGTGTTGTACTCGTATTGACTGTTGTGTGGTTTAATTTGAATCAAAACATTATATCCTGTAATTCTTCACATTTGTGCAGAAATCCAAAAAGTAAGTCAACTAGAACTGTCAGATAATATTTCTCTCCGTGGTGTCTTTGAACAGAGGAGCAAAGAGGCACGCAAAAAAAAAAAAAAAATACTCAAGTATAAGTACTTCAAATATGTACAGTGCTTGAGTAAACTCCATTCCAACAGTGCTGCAGTTATAAGAAAATTTATTCTGAGATGAGAGATGGTTATTATACACCGAGTGTGTCAGAGTATAAATGCACCAACATAAATCCAAGTGTCTACTTTAAAAGTCATCAAATTACAGCAACCAAGGCTTTGCGCTGTAATCATCATGCAAAAAGCAGCCGAGCGTGAATCTATCTGGAGCATTCTTAGACAGCAGAGAAGCTAAGATGTTGGTACTGTGTGTAGAGGTACAAAGACAGTGAGCGTCTGACGCCGAGAACGTCAACGTCTCCTTCGCTTGTATATTTCGGAACGCCTCAAACAGACTCTCTCTGCATTTCGCTTTATCTGGTTACAGAGTCCAACGGTTTAATCTGTAGCCATCATGAAGAAACACCGGGAGGTCGGATCGCGTTCAGGGGTTGAGATCTCGGCAAAAAGAAAGAAAAAAAGAAACAGAAGTATGTGGCGTTATGATAAATGAGTAGGGCATGCGGGTTAAAGATAGACAGCCTGTGTGCCGCGCTGAGCGCAGCAAACTCCAGGACCGGCTGGATGTCTTGGCTTGAACGAGCGACCGCCTTATTTCATCTTCTCCAGGAATGATCGCACCTCCAGCGGGCTGTAGCCCCAAGGCCCCACACCTCCCTAGAGAACACGGAGTGACAAACGTCAGTGGCACGACAAACCGCATTTTCACGCCCAAGAACGCCGCTCCAGATATATCTTCGCCGTACGACGCCGCCGCAATTGTACGTGTCTGGCGCGGCCGACGTGGGGCCTGGTGACGTGCCAGGAATGCCGAGCCTTGCGCCCGCCTCCCCCGGGCCTAAAATCCACACGATTGCGTGAGTAAAGAAAGTTAATTTACACCCAGTCAGCTGGCATTGCTTCTGATAGCGCGATCGCATGAGAGGAGTAGTAGGGGAAAAGTGAAACAATCTTCGATCTGGAATGTTGTGAATTCTTCATGTTGCAGAGACGGTGCAGAGTGTTCTGTTTGTAGTTGTTGACTTGTTATGTAATGGTTATATTCAAAGAGGGCAGAGGGTTTATGTGCTACTGTTTGTATCGGGGAAGACCGATTGACAATTAGTAATCAACGGCTTAATGTTTGCTAAGATACACTTGTACTGGAGCTGCTCTTAATCTCGTTGTGCATGCGCATAATGACAATAAAGGCATTCTATTTCGATCTCGACGCAGTGTACTGTAGAGCTGTGACACTTCATTTCAGAGACGACTATCAGCGTTTACAGCTTTACGTCTGCCTGCTGTAATGGCTATTGTCATTACTATCAGGACTAAGGAAGTCCACTTGGTGACTTCAAGCAGCCCTGTGCGTGGCAGCTGCACGTCACCCCGCGAGCAAAACAAGGTCAACACCCGATGAGAGCAGGTCTCACCTTGTAGACAACTTTCCCGGCCTGCAGCACGTACAGCCTCTCGGGCAGCGCGCCGTACTTCTTGGCGGTGACATCGCTCATTTCATCCACCACCACCGGGCACAGCGGCTCCTCCTGCACCAGGATCTGGGCTGCGGACAGCCTGTCCTCCAGGCTCTGGTGCTGGTTGATGTCAATGTTGTTGGTAAAGGCCCAGCCGTCTAAAAAAAAAAAAAAACAGGGATGTGGAGAAGCCCGGGAGCAACACCTCACCAGTTAAGAACACACAGCTTTAAAGTAAAATTCAACATCTTGCTTTTGTTCAAAATAAAAGAAAATGTGCCACTTTTTTTCAATTTTTTTTATTTTTATTTGGATGTCAATTAAGAATCTAATAGGCACAAGCTGTCAAAGCCCGTCTGGTGCACCCGTTTCCAGCCATTAATACCCGAGATTTCCCACCCACACTCACCACTTGAATGCGCCTCGGCGATGTACACCACAAGAAAGTCGGCCACGTCGCTGAAGTCCTTGACGAGCTCCTTGAACTCATCAAGTTTGAACATGAACGGTGGTCAGGTGCAGCTGCCGAAGCTCAGCACCAGCGGTCGGTTACCTGCACGCAGCCACAGAGTGAATCAGAGGGTCTCGGCGAGCCCGGACCCGCAGCCGAACGCACGCGTCACCCACCTTTCATGAACTCGCAGACGCTGGCTCTCTGTCGGTCCATGGTGACCACAGGTGAGTCCGGAGCCTCCCCTCCCACGAAAGCCTCCTGCCCGAGGGACATCCACAGGTGCCTGGAGGCGGTTTTGACGAACACCATGGACATAAACGTCAGCCCCCAGTCCTCGTACTTGAAACTCGGATTGAGAGTCATCGTGGTCTTCTCGCCCATTCGGAGGACGAGCCTCTTGGTGAAGCCCGGCGACACGAGATGCAGCAGCCTGAGCGTGCTGTTGAGCGCCAGCAGGTAGCAAAACCTCAGCGCCGTCGAGGCGTACACGCACAGCTTGTCCACGAACATGGCTCGACTGGCTCGCCCGCTGCGCGACGACGACTCGCTCTCACGGCTTCTCCCTCGAGGTCCGTCATCTGCCTAGTTGGACATGTCCGTTTCCGCCCACTCCACGCAAAAGTTTGATAAGAGATGCATTCAAAGGCCGCGCGGGGGCTCGTACATCGCAGCTGGCGGCAGGTAGCGGGCGCGGCTGCCCGCCCCGACGAAGAGGCGGCGGCGGCGCGCTCGAGGAATGGCCGGAGACTTCGCGCGGGGTGTTAAAAAAGTTTTTTTTAAAAAAAAGTGGCATTTCACCGTCGCCCGTTAGCTAACTTTTTTGTTTCCGTGTCCCGCTCAAACAGCCGCGGGGACCCGCTCAGGCGGGCGCGGCTAGCTGCTAGCTAACAGCGAGTCGGCTGGTGTGTTTTTAGCGGTCAGCAGGTCCGAACTCTAGCTAGCAGCGTTACTGCCCCGCCGGAGTCTTTCTAACCGTCTCCTGGATGTAAGTAAACTCGAGAGGTTTAGTTCAGTGTTCACTCTACCTCCTTTGACTTCCCCTCTTTCTCCTTCTTTATTTTTTTTTTATATTAAGCTGTAAAAAACAAAACAAAAAAGTTGCCACATCCATCATATCCATCATGCCATGACTGGGAATCCAAAAACAGAGGATTAAATATCCTCTTAAGTTTAGTGGAAGTCCTCTAGAGTGAAAAATAATGTTGTTTATTTATTTTTTATTTTTGCTGTTGTTGTTGTTGCTTTGCTGAATTTCAGCCCCCCGAAACAAGGCAGGAAAATGACCAGGAGCCTCAAATGAGAGCTGGGACACATGGACTCTTACCAGCAGATAGACATCTCCCATCTATAGATTTTAACTTCGGGTTGTCGGCGAATGACAAACTAAATCGCACAAACTCGAATCGCGAAGTCTGGTGACTTATGATTAAAACTACAGACGAGCGTAAATTTTGAAGTCAACATCACATAAATTACAGATTAGTTTGATAACGGGGCCTCTAAATGGCATCGGTTCACCATCAGTTGATTTGTGAGTGTGTGTGTGTGTGTGTGTGTTTTTTAAAACAACGCATCACATGATAAAATACAAAGGCACACAAGATTTTACGTCGATGATACGAAGGGCTTTTAATGATAAACGAAGTGTTCAAGCCATTCACTTATGATTTCACTTACACATGACAACAACAACAACATATTGACCACCTCATTAACCACGAATGGACCCAATCGCGCGCGCTCCTCAACCGCCGCGTCTACGCGAGTGCTGCCGTTGATGCGCACGATAGTCATATTTCCCACAGCACCCGAACGCAGCATTGGATTATACAAGTCGCACAATTCACAGACTTCAGACTGAACTCAAAAGAAAACATGACACCGCACGCCGCCTATATTTGCGCAGTCATGATCAAGTGACAATGACGAGTTCGAATCGGAATTAGGGTTTCCTCCCGCTCCCTTCGAAAGCCACTAGATGGCGCCGTAGAATAGCGCCTGAAACGTCGTCGCGGAATTAACAAGCGAAACCGGGCTAATTTCGAGGAGAGACGGCTTGATCGATCTCGGGAAGACCCCCGAGGACGATTGTTTCATTTTTAGGAAACGTTTTCCCCAAAGGAAGCCGACCACTTCCATCTGTTACTGAAAGACAGCATTTGTAATCAAATCTCGGCAAGAGATCTGATTTCGAACACTTGGCAGCGGTTGTCAGCCGAGGCCGCGGGATGTTTCATAATCATTCATAGGGAACAATAATGTTTGCAGCTCGAACAAAACAGATACTGAATGTTTCCTCACCTAAACGAACTCACATTTCGCCGTGACTTGATCTAATAACGCTGCGGGGCTCACACCCCCCCCGCGTGAATCTCACTTTCCGTAGCTCGTTGCCTCAAACACAAACCAAATGGCCAAATGCAACATGGAACAGTGACATCTGCTACTCGCCTAATAAACTTTACGGCCTGACATGGGAGTCCCACTGCGGTGCGTTTGCGCCATTAACTGTTTGCATCTTTTCGACTAAACGGGCCTCGCCGCGAAAACAAAGTGGAAATGTGGAACACCGCGTTATTTCCATGGAATGAAGGTTGTGACTCTGCAAAAAAAAAAAAAACAAAACAAAAAAAACTCTCTAACTCCCACTGAGATTTGAAGGCTTGGACGCGGTCCACTACGCGCAGCATCACCTAAACTTGACTCCCCGTGTTGATTCCAAGCGCAAAAAAAGGAGAGAGAGAGAGAGAGAGGCAGAGAGTGTGTGTGTGAGAGAGAGAGAGAGAGAGCAGTGGGGAGAGCGCGAGAGAGGGAGCCGATGACCGATCGTCAGTGAGGATGCGATCGATCAGGCTCGCAGATGCGCTCATCTCGACTCTGACAAACATGCGGACGTGCGCCCTTTCTCCTTCCCGCACAGGCTGATCGGAGAAGGTGGGTGTCACCAATCAGCGCCGCCGCTCTCTGCGCTCTTTAGCGGAGTTGGCGCACCGACTCCAGCCAGCCGACTGTCCCCCGCGCGCGTTGATGCTTCTTTTTTGTTTGTTTGTTTTATTTAAAATAATAATAATAATAATTTCCCCCCCACCTCCTCCCTCTCAGGTAATGCGAGCAGCGGCTTCCCTCTGTAAGGCGACATATCGATGCAGAACTCCTCGGCGCTGTTCGGGATGGTCAGCCACTGTCAGACCCCGAGTTTCGCGGACTTCGGCGCCGGCTTGTCCCTCTCCGTGTACGGCAGCAAGGCGGACATCTGCGCGCGGCGAGCTGGCGGCGGCGGTTTCGGATCTCAGTTTTACCGGAGCCCCCACGACGCCCCGCCGCACATGAGCTGCGGCAGCCCGAAGCGCCTCGCCACGCCGGAGGAGAAAGCGCATCTGGCCGCCAAAGCTCCGCGCTCCTGCTTCCCTCTCCCGCCAGTACCAGGTTGGCCCAGTGCATCCAAATGTTAACTGATGCTGTGGATAATGAGTGAATGTTACAAATAGGATATCATTTAAAAAAAAAAGTCATTTTATTATGATATAATTTTTTAAGGCAACTAAACTGTTGGCTGTGAGTCACGCAAATTCAGCTGCAAACGTCAACCAGCTTCTGCGTTGATTTACCGTGATACAAAGCTTTTGTTCAAAAAGCAGCGCTACCTCCGTATGGCGCCCCGAGAGCATCTTTTGCGCAGCTGGAGTGTGTATTTAAGTTGTGAGCCCCGTATGCACTTGTGAATTGAAGCCTGTTAATTAAAACCAGCGCTGCTCGGATCTGGCCAATTCATAAATAACACCAGAGCCGACGTCTGCCGCGCAGAAAAGTGGTGTGAACCGATGCACAGTTTATAATTACCAAGCAAGTGCTCATTTCCCGTATGGATGACAACAGGGCATGGCAGCATGAAGGGAGGATATGCTGGCTCATTAAGACGAGCAAGGAAGAGTCAAAGAATATTTAAAACAGTCATTCATGTAGGGACTGGTTTTTGGGTTTGGGTGCTTTGCTAAAAAAAATAAATAAATAAATAAATAAATACTGACATGGGCTCATCAGTGAAAGTGATGACTGTCATTCAGATAGTGGAAACTGGGCTTTCAGAGCCTGTGCAAGGCTGCTCCATCCTGTTTAGAGTGTGTGTATGTGTGTGTATGTGCGAGTGTGTGTGAGTGTTGTTGTGAGAGGGCGGAGGTAATTGCAGCCCCGTCCTAAATTATGATTAGACGGAACAGGCTTTTATATTAGCAATCATCCTTGCAGCAAGAGGAGGATCAACGGATTTGATTATTGTTTCTTCTCGCTAAACACGAACCATATGTGTCTCAGCATTTATGAGCCTCTTGGAGCACAGTTGTGCCCTCAGCCCTCCATCCCCAGCATCCCCGACCAGAATGAATCGTCTCATTGTCTTTGCGACGCTTTTGAACTCGCTTCCTGTAAATTGTGGGAATGCAAGATGTGTTTGTGGATTTCAGCGAGCGGATTAACATCGCGGACGGCGCACACATTTGTCTCTTTCGGCTCTGCGAGTCCACCAGAGTGATATTTGAAAGATTTAAATGTGTTGCGGCTTTATGAACTGCAGTTGTTTTTCAGCTTCCTTTGGAACGCCACTCTAGTATCCAGTCCTTTAATCAAAACACGTTACGCTTTCTTGATTTGGCAGTTATGTTCAGTGTTCTTACGTTTTATTTCAGTAATAAAAAGTTTCATTCATTTTTACTGGCACTCCTTATGTTTGCTGTCTCTAATCCTATATTAGTGCGCACTGAATTCCAGGCACTTTTTATGTTGTTGTTTTTTTTTTTTTGGTGAACATGAATTATAAAAGTGATCCCATCAGTCTTTTGTATCATGCCTCATTTCACACGGATCTTACTACACAGTCCCATTCGAGGACAGAGTCGGGGTTTGAACTGCAATCTCAGCCGTTACTTTAGATTTAGACGGAATTTCTGAACCGAAACAGGCTGTGATAGTCATCCTGTTGGGAATGAGCGGGAGAGCAGGGGAATAGATGATTGGAGACTGCTGACCTTTAACTCTGTGATTGCAAATTATGACTGATTACTCCACAATTATGCTGATAAAATACACCGCCGATCCTCATTTTAAGTTGTTTATGAAGCCATTCTGTTGTGTTATGAGACACTTTCAGTCAGCGCTGCTCTGCTCGTTTGCCACGCTGTAAGTGAATTTTGCACGTCAGCGTATCGGCAAGTGAGACGCAGAGAAGAAGAATTGCGAAAAGCTTGAACGTTAATGAAGACGTGAGTTACGCGGCCGAGGTGGCAGAGCCGTCACACTCGCACGCCGTCCCCACTACGAATTTAAGGAACATTTTTCCATAGATGTCACGCAGGCTGCTTGGACTTGGAAACCCTGCGTATGCCATTCGCTCTTCATGGAACAGTGGCTGATCATCTTGTCACTGCAAGCTCGCCGTGCTATAAATATTAGTGCCCACCAGCAAAGAAAATATTTAGCTTGCAAAGAAAAACACTTGAACCCTCTTGAAAAAAGAATATCAGGTTTGCGTGAAGTGTGTGCTCCAGCATCATTCGATACTTTGCTAAAGTTTCCCCTGGCGGGGGCAACGCTGCCGAGTGTGAGCTTTTTTTGTGGAAAATGTTTGAGTAAGAGGAGTGTGCTGGAGTCCCCCCCCCCAACCCCTCACCCACCACCCTCCCCACCTTCACCCTCCCTGCACCCCACACCCCCAGATAAATGCAGAAGTCTGTCTGTTGATTCAGCCTCATCAGAGGAGATGAGTAATGGCCCTTTGGATCTGATCATTGTAGGAACTTTTTACATTTGCGTGGCCGGTCCATGACATCTTTCCCCAACGCACACACATCTTGTCTCCCATAAGCCACTACATACAGTATTTATACGTGAAGTTTGCACACCTGTATGCAAACGCACTCGCGCTACCTCATACACAGACACCGTTTGAGCATACACACTAACACATAGACATACATGCATATACGCATACATATTTTTTTTTCTTTCAGATAAAGGGGCATTGATGTTGGATTTTCTCAAAGTGACTTAGTTTCCTGTGTTTCCCCCAGAAGCATTTGTGGACATGAAGCTCCGAGGTGATAATCTGACTGTTATTACAGTTTCAGCTTTGCTGTGTCAGATGTTTAATACCAGCTGCCCAGTAGCTTGTGAATAGCTTTGGTTGTATCTGCTCAGAGAAACACAGTCCGTGCCTTCGGTATTGTCACTAATGATGGTACAATCCTTTATAAAAAAAAAAGAATTAAAGCTTAAATTTTGCATCAGCCGCCTGCTTAACAGAAAATTTAATTGCAACTATTTTGATAATTCATTTTTTTTTCTCAAGCAAAACTCAGACATTTTCTACGTTCTCACTTTACTGATATACTATTTTTTCCACAATCATTGTAAGTTATTAGAGTTTTAGTGTTACCTCTGAGAAATTGTGATGGATGTTTCACCTTTATTGAGACATTTTGCACATTTTAAACTATTAACCAATTTACTGAACACGTAACTGGCAGATTAATTTAAAAACATGAACATGTTCTTGAGCTGCAGCTCCAAAGAAAAAGGAGGGTCATAGACAATAGTTTGACGGAAAAATTATCTTGAATTTTTTCTTTAAAAGCCCAGTAATATTTTGTCTTTATATACCCTCTGATGTCAGATTGCATTTGGCATTTCTTGATTTCCCAAAAAATATCATATGGGTGTCAGAGAGAGGAACCAGTAATCAAACCGAGCTTATCCGTTTGTCCCAATACTTCCTTTTTTTTTTAGATTTGTGTCACATGCATATTTATATAGCTTAAATTCTGGAGATGAGTTCTCTTTAGCTCTTTGAATGGGTTTTCAATTCCTTGAATTTCTCCACAGTTCAATGGACCTTTGTCACAGTAGCCATTTTGACATTAATCAGTCGGGAAACACCGGTGTTCCTAATGGCATCATGAGGGCTCTCTTCTGCAAAGATGAAGGGTCTTAATTAATGTGATAAGTAACATCTGTATGTCCCTTGCCATCCCAATTCTCAATCATCTGCTGTTTCAAAATGGCTGCTGTGGCAAAAGTCCGTAATTGCGTTAAGTTTTGCTGTAATTTATTTACAAATCAAATTATTCAATCATTTTGGATCACAGTACTTTTTTGGTTGTTTGACTGGTGAGCCATTTGTCTTGCTGCCACAGTTTTATCCTTGATGAAGAAGGTGTGACACGAGTCCTTGTAGATTAAGAAACTTGATTTAATTAAAAAAAAAAAAAAAAGAGAGAGAGATGATGCAAGATTTGTGTTGGGCAGGTTCTACGGTAAAAGTATTTAGGTGTGAATTTTGATCAAAATTTAAATCGCTGTCGAATGTCCATTTTGCGGATGAAGGGTCTGCGAAGTCATCAAGAGCGTTATTCCGCAAGGCGATTATGTACCAAGCAAACCGCTATGCTGTCAATGTCACAACAAGTATGAAATTTGAATCTCAAGCACATAATTGATGAAAAGTCATATTTCCTCATCAAGACAAACCTGCAAAGCTATCTGGGAAACTTCGGTCAACCTCAACAACATATCCATCTAATTTTCAGCACCTAGACCAGTAATGTGAACTTGATGTCAATGTTAAGTTGTACCTGTCATATTTTTGTCTCATACTCGCCTTGTCGCGTCTTCTTCCGCTCATCCGGGTCGCGGGGGCAGCAGTGGGCTGCTGTCCCATCCACATTGCACCAGACCCATATGGTTCCTCCTGCAGGTGGTGGGTCTGCTGGAGTGCGGACCCATGTTTCCTCCTTGGGCCAGACCTAACTGAACCCCAAAAGCAAAGGCCCGGCCACCAGGCATTCGCCGACAGGCCCCTTGCCCAGGCCTGGCTCTTGGGTGGGGCCCCGGTAACCCTCTGGGCAGGGCACACTGGTCCTTTGATGTTTTTCTTCCCATAACCGTCTTTATGGACCATTCTTTGTCTGACCTTTCACCCGAGACCAATTTGCCATGGGAGACCCTACCAGGGGCCGCTGCCCCAACAACGTAGCTCCTGGGATCACAGGACACACAAACCCCTCAGTCTCATACTCTGCCGTGGAAAATGTGGATATGAAGATCTAAGTCGGCCAAAGCTTCACATTTACATTCACCTTTCCTCTTAAGAAAACTTGTATTACAAGTCTCCGTTTTGTGTAAACCTGCAGATCTTGGTGGAGAAAAGATGTGCTCAGAAATATGAATTGATGACATACAATTCCACTTTGACAAAGTTGCCGTGGACCCGAGCATCACTGTCACTGTGCCAGAAGGTTTCTGAAGCAGGGCCAGGTTGAAGCAGCTGTCCTCCCAGATGTTGCAAAAGAATGGTCAACTCTCAGAGGATTTATATCGCTACTGCCACTAAAGGAGATTTGACCTTTAATCGACCTCTTAGTTTGACCGCTGGGGTTGACTGACACAGATTATTATTTTTTTAACCATGTGTAGTTTGCTCTTAGCTCAATTTTAGAGGGAATCTGTAACGAGCCACCAGAGGGTATAATCTGTCTGCGTCCTTGCTCTCTAGTCATGCAGAGTCATACCTGCGGGCATATTTATGTGTATCAGCGTAGTGTAGCGACTGTATTAACATTCTTTTCCAAAGGTTTTTTTTCACCAGTCAGTTCATTCCCATGAGCTAATGAGAGAACCTCAGCCCACGTCTTTGCGTCTAGCATGAGCTCAGCAGTGAGCTATGGGCAAATGCGACGGTGCTTCCTGGGGAGGGTGTTGCAGGGTGTTTGCGGCATGTTCCATTGATTCATAAAGATGAAGCCCTGTGATGATTCTGCAGCGGAATTCCCGTAAACCTCCGTCTGGCTGAAGGAGATGAGGAGAGAATGCGGGTTAATGGAATGAGAGTGCTTCCTGAGTCAGCCACTAGAGAGAGAGTGAGACAGCGCTGCTGATCTGGCATCTGCTTGGCTGAATCATCACAGGAGAACTTGGCGAGCTGTAAACATGACGTTTGTGGAAACAGGAGATAAGTGGCAGAGGTAGAGACAGGTATTGCATCAACGGGACTCAGATTCAAGCAAAGACAAAAAGGATTATGGAAAGTTATGATTTATGAAAAAGTTTGAGCGCTGCTGCCTCTCCGCTGTCCTTTTCTCTTCTCGGTAGTCAGTGTCAGTCAGGTCAAATGTTCTCATTCTTATGTGACCAGTGTGGTATGACTATGGCATCTCGCTGTAACCAAAGGCATTCTGACTTTCGAGAGCCTGCGCGTTCGGCCAATGAATCCAAACAGCAAAAATATGATCTGGTTTGAGTAAGTGTCGAAATACCTCTGGAATACCAGAAGAAATGTGCTCTGGGCCTCAGTTTAATCAAGGAAAGGCTGCAGAGTTGGCTCCGATATAATACCATAAAAATGTATTTTTAGCCCCGACCTTGCCTTGAGAAGTGCTTACAAAGATTCGAACACTTTCTCACTGATGAGGGGGTTAAGCTGCCAAGTCCTGCGAATTAGACCAGATTTGTTTCACCTTTAAACTTTTTTTTTTGCAGCAGCAGAGATAGAGACTTCTTTACCTCTCTGTGACTGCGTTCGCCTGGACAGGCATGCCACATGCCACAGCTGACCGCATGTCTATAGAGTCTGTATTACTCACGTCTTCTCAGACAGCGGCGACTGCGCTCGCAGACCTCTCTGTGTATGACTTTGCACACGGGTGGGTTTTTGATTTACATCTCGGCTGTGCCACTTGCTGTTCTTGGCTCGACTCGGCTGTGTTTCATCAAAGAAAAATCCACCCTGACTGTGGCAGTTAAGATGGCCGTCCGCCGCCGCGCTGCCAGAGCCGACTTTGGCCTTCGCAGCTGTCGGCTGGAGTGAGACACGTGGAGCGAGATGTGGCACTCGGTATCACACATGACCCCTCTAAACAAGCAGCGGGAGCACAGATTGCGTGAGTGTGTGTCTGAGTCAGTCGTGAGGAGGCACCCTGTCCTGCTTTTGCGACTATCAGCACTTCATCGTAGCTCGGTTGTGATCAGGATATGAGCAACATTCGTGCGCTCGTTGCGAACAGATCACCGTTTAAAACTGCTGAGGCTCAAGTTGTTTAAGTGGTGTCTGAATTTTTTTTTTACAAGCCTGGTCATGTTGGAGTTTAATCAGCCAGCCAATCAAACACTGGCTTCAACCGAGCGGTCAAAAACAAATGGGCAAACATGATGCGAGGCTGTTTTAATGCCTTCATTAGAGCGCAGGAGAAAGCAGCCAGAAAAGCTTGAGTTTTATCCTCTCTTGTTCTGTCTCTGTCTGTGCCAGGAAGCTGCCATGGGGCAGTGCCCAGTCAGCTCACCACACTATTGGCTGGCACTGCCCCGGAGGACTATGAAAAACATTATAAAGTCTAATAGTGCAGTTTATATAGTTTATTAGTGCTCGTTAATAGAGGCCCAGTGTTGTGGAAGAATTACTTATTCCTCATGAGCAATGCAATCCAGCCTCTGCACTGTATTAACTTGCTTACAAGGACTAATAAGTGAACACGAGCAGAATAAAGGTTGCTTCAAAAAAACGCACTTTACTGTTTACGAATAATGCAGGTTGACATCAATCATAAACCTCTAGCGTGACTATTTTTTACTCTGCATATTTGGACTCGGATAATCATGTGTGCACCATGTTTTGGCAGATATAGGTTTGTAAGTACTGTAAATTACAATCCTCAATAGAGAGCCAAGTTTCGCATGCTGTATTCTTTTATATATCACCAGCATGCAAATGTTTATGAGTATTAATTACTGTAGTTTATGTATCCCTCGGGGCTCACAGGCAGCAATGTAGCACAGGTGGTGTTTTGTGGAACTGTTTCTGCTCTGTGCTGCAAATCTGGACGGCGCAATGCTGCATGATGTGAGGAAGTGGAGGATTTTGAGGTGCCCTGTTCAGGATAACGCTTGTATGTCCAAGTTGCAGGGAGCTGGGAGCCTTGCCAGGCCGAGACTCTGGATGTTAATAAAGTTTTGCAGATCCATGCCAGCGCTGTGATCTTTAGTGCTTCGGGTTATTTATACAGACTTTTTACTGACAATTACATTTGAAAGGGAACACTGTTTTTCAGTGGGCTAATATCAGAGCGCAGAGATGGTGTGTGTGATAAGGACATGCAATTTCCCATGATGTGTTCCTGTAAAGTGCATACTTCTGTCATGGTGTGGGAATATTTCCTGTATGAGAACTGGGACAACAAACAGGCCAAATAAACTTTTTTTTTTTTTTTTTTTTTTAGCCAAGTTTTGTTGAAATTAAATGTATTTTTCCAAGCAAAGTTGGATGCCTTCGGGGTGCTTCGACAGCATTTATGATTAACATTCTATTTATTCAACAAAACCACAGATTTGTTTTTAAAGTATTTTTTCCTCCATGTGTTGTTCTCATATCAGTATCTTTGTTAAATGGTTTTCGACAGCCCGGATGCCAGATCTGGAAGCTGTAGCAATCGAAGATGACTTTCACTCAAAGTTGCTGTATGGATATCGCTGCCTACCAGAGATGTCAGCTTAATTTCACCCCGTGGACTCGAAAACCACATAGTTCGGATGAGCTCTGCCCAGAAGTCTCCATTGGAAACAGTAGAGACATCTGTTATCTCCTGGCTCCGGTAGCATGTCTGCTTCATATTATCTACACCAAATAGCATTTTAAAGAAGGCCACGGCATTTTCTGTCTGTTGGCAGTGTATTCCTCAAATCCTAAATGAGGAAATAATTCTTGCGTAAGCAGTTTTGCTGGGGACAATCCCTGCTGTTCTTCTTTGATTTACAGTTGCCAAGATTAAATGTTAGACCCTCTCTTTCTACTTGAACTCAGGCACATATGTGCTTTGCAATAAGTGTGTTAAATGGATCCATATAACGCTGAGTAATAGCCCCAGTATGCACTCTTCATTAGCATGCTTAACATTCCCCTCTAGACCCAGAAGTCGGCTTCTATAATACACCGCTTAACAGAAACATCATGTTGGACACTTCTCTTATGGGGCTTGTTGTTGGCAGTTTTAGTAGTTTATTAGGGAGAAGATTTAGACAGTGTTTGTGTGTAAGAGTAATGTTTGGTTCAATGTGGAGTACGCGATGGACCCCCTCATGTACCCTGCAGCTAATTAGAGCACAAAATCAACAGAAAAGTCTAGGTAAGAGGTTAGTACATTGCACTGCAAGATGATATTGTTTTTAAGTTTTTTTTGTTTTTTTTTTCTTGGCTTGAGCATGAAGTTTGTTGCAATACTTGCCGGTCAGTTGCTGCACATTTCCAAAACAGGACACTCAGCCTTGTTTTTATTCGAGTAAGAAATGTAAGTTGCTGGTAAAGTAAATACTGAAGAACTGAGAACTATTTTTATAACAATCATATTAAGCAACAAAGATATTCGGCATGTAAGTGCTTCGGGAAGGTAGAAGATGTCTGTGTGTGTTTGTGTTTGTGCTTGATGCCTGCTCGCAAATACATCTCTGTCTTTTTAGACAGCATAAGTCCAAGACAAATTGAATCCCCATGGGGGAAATAAATGTAATCTCCCATATTGAATAGTACTATATTGTATCATCATGCACTGCATTGTGTTATATCACATTGCAAGGCATTGCTTTGTATCTGGTTGCATTGTATTGGTTTGCAACAAATGGCAATGTGTCATATGGCAGTGTAACATAACGTGAAATGAAATGAACAACATGGGAAGCTACCTGTTTTTAGAGCCTTATTTCTATAGAGAATGTGGTGGTGTGTTCAGGTCACATAAAAATAGAGCTGAAAAGACGTGGATATAATGAGAACCAGTGCATAGTTGACAGTTACGGCCTTTTTCCTCAGCTCAGTGTTCAGCCTTTACAGCGAAGCCAAAACCCATCAGGAGGAGCTTCACTCTTCTTAAAAGTAATACGCTGAGATTCTTGGATCCTCACAGACTAAACACTTGGGTTCACACGGCTTCAATAACCAAAAACCTTAGCTTCAGGAAATGTCTTATATATCACTGGGAGTTTTTGACATGAATGTTTAAGATGAGTACCTGGCTCTCTCCCCACTATGTCCTCACCGACGCTGAGTCACAGATTTAGTGGATGATAGAGGGAGTGACTAAAGGAGACAAAGGCAAGATTTCTCTCCTCTCTGTTTATCTAACTTTTGCCCTTAAAAAGTCAGCTCCCAGCAAATGTTGACTAATACAGATAAAAAGCCTAATCAGGCCATTTTAGCCCATATCCACTGTGATCTAATAGGCATGTGTTAGAAAGTTGAAATGAATTAGGCGGCATCAGAGCCACGACAGCCAGGTGCTGAGCACTTGGCCCAGCGCAGGGGGAGCTTCGGCCAATTGGAAAATGCTTTGTAGAATTTATCTGCACCCTTCTCCCTTGACAAATTATTTTATTGTTCCCACACAGTTGGTTTTCATTTCGTCTTTTGGCTAATGATAGGCTGAGAGCATGTGGGCTATTGTTATTCCTTTATTCAGCACAGATACTCTGACTGGAAGTACTCACACATGACAGTACTTTCCCGTGCAACTGGGACCGACCAAAACATGACACAAATGGTATAAAAATGTGCACAGATGGCTCGGAGAGTAAAGGACTCTTACATGCGCTGTAAGAATTTGATGGGCGTATTGCTTTTTTGAGCAAGTGACACTGTAATTGCCCCTGTGACATGACCTGTCAACCAGGGTAACGCTGCTTCTTAAAGGAACAACCTCTCCCCCTCAGCAACCTCCGAACCCTGCTCCGAAAGCTTTAATCACATTATTCAGTGTGTCTCATGTACTCGTAGATATTCTGAGTGAGAGCCGCAGATGGGAGCGATAGGGTGAAACTCGCCTCGCGTCAGAGCCCTGCACTCTACCTGACCTGAGCTCAGTACATCAGGACTAGGCCACTAATCTTTTACAAATGCTGGAAGTCTCCACGACCAGGCCCTCGCTGAGATGGCTTAGTCAAAACAGCCCCGCTGCTCCTGAACGCAACCTCGGCCTCTCGCTTAATTCAAAGGCTGATTAACTAACAAATACCTGCTGCTTGTTCCACAGCATTACACAGCCTGGTGCGTTCCACAGCGCTCCATAGAGTTTGACAGTGTTTGCTGTTCTGCAGAGGAACACACAGGCCCACTGTGTTATAGGCTTTTCAGGATTTGTCTGTAAGATGATACAGGACATGTTAAGCATGCAAAAGCTTCGTAATACTGCAGTGGTTGAGGGGAGTAGTATTGTTTATTCTTTGACTCTATCTCTCTTTGTCTCTGAGCTGGAAAAGAGCTACATAAATAAAAGTTTAGCAATATTATTGTGCTGCATGCAAATGCGGTACTTCCCATAACGGGACGAAAACATCAAATTGACATGTGTTTTTGTGTCCTTGTAAACGTTTAAACTGTTACATTTATGGTGAAAATAAATCAGCAAGCAACAATTCGTGATGACGACCCAAAAGTGAACAGCTAAAATTCCCACACATTTTGCTTGAATTCAGTGACTCAGTGATAATCGCAGCGTCGGGAAAGCGGGCAAAGTGATTTTGCTGACGACAGGCAGTGTTGAAAGTGAGCTTTTATGAAAAGTTTCAGATTTCTAGTCAAGTCAGTTTTATTTGCATGGCCAAAAATCACATTTCACATTGACTCAGTGGGCTTAACGGTCTTTAAAGTCTTCAGTCACCCCCAACTCATTTCACTTCATGTTTTTATTAAAGGCTTTTGGTTTACGGATGAGCACATTGCCCTCAGTGGCAGCTGCTCATGTGGGCTCAGCCACAATTTATGATCATGTTGGCGTACAAACAAACACCATGCAGTTGAGGCTTCTGATAGGTTCAGGTGCCGGGTCTAACCCTGTACATAGAACAGATGGAACGCTAAAACATCGCCGCTTGGGCTGTAACCTGTCGTCTTTGAAATATACTTGAATTTCTAAGTATTTCGAGTGACATGGGTGCTGAAAATATCTGGAAACTCAGCCAATTGTGTGTTTTTTGTTCATGTCATTCTTTTGAGGTTACTGCAAGTGATGATTAATTCAAATGTATATTTGAGTAATTTCCATGCATCTGTGCTGCTTTGATTGTCACACTACTTATAGCTGATTGCAAAGAAATGGCAGAGTATAGTGTTGGCGTCCAGCATCAATTTTTACCAGTTGGAAATGTTTGAGAACAATTTGATACCCTGGGAACAATAAATGTTCCACAGTTTTTGCAATAACAGTCATTATATTGTTTTAAAGAATGCAGCTTTTCATTCCAGCTTGGGAAAAAAAACAACATAGGAAGGTCAACAGCAACTAAAAACTGAATTGGATGACTTCTTAAAAATGAAGGTTAGCAAGGATGCACCTTTATTTGAAACCAGGAAAAGGCCATAATTTGTGAAGCTTTAACATACTAAAACCCTAATACAGCGAAAGTCAACAGTACTTGTTAGCCATGTCCTTGATAGCTTCAGCTGTAAACGTAAATGCACAATTTACCACAGTGCCCACTTTTACAGTGCCAGACCTGTCATTTGACACAAAAATATGGCCAATCTTGGCCACTGTAAAGATGCCAGCCTTCTACAAGCCTCAAGAGCTCTGAGCCATGAAGGAGTCCAGCGAGAGAGGCGAAGCATCCGTATATGTACACTGCAGCCTGCCAAAGTACACTCATTTAACAGCACAAAAAGACTTGCTCTGAGAACCCGTATGTTTATGTTAGGGATGATGTAAAATGGCCAGAATTCATATTTCACATCAAATTGCTCTTTTAAGATGGCTTCTCTCAATTTTTACATGCAAGGAAACAAACATTTGCATTTCAAAGTTCTTCAAATAAAAATAAATGAAAAGCAAACCCTTTTATGGGTTTGGAGACTATATTGGAAAACAGGTCAGGGGCGAAATGAATATTTTTTTTACAGTTCGTAAAAGAGCTTCACAATGAATGCCAGGTTATGTGAAAGGCTTGACACTTAATTCAGCCCTTACACTCTTGGGCCAAGCGCAGCCAAACAACACACACGGGCAAAGCCAAGTGATCCAATTGAAGAATGATTTCTTTATTTCTGCTTGTTATCGTCTGATGAGGCTCCTTCTCACCACAGACATGTCCAAAAATCTATCAAGCATAGACCTTCACTTTTTCTTTTTGGGTTTATCACACTCATATTGACAAATAATCAGTTCTTTAGTCAGAGCCATCTGTATTTGCTATTTGCTCTTGCTTTCCACTTGGAAAATGAGCAGTTGCATGACTGTGGTTATCAGAGTGTCTCCAGAATGAAAGAGAGATTCTTGGCCCTGATTGACAGTAAATTAAGATGTGTGTAAACATTAGAATACAGTACAATACATTACATTTGAATGTGTATACATACACTGTTGCCCTTAAAATTGGGATAATTTTGTTTTCAGACACCTTCTTCTTTTAATTCCTATTTATACATATCAGTAACCACCTTTGACCTTCAATCACCTTTTAGTTTTGAGAAGATAGACACTTTATCTATCAAGAATAAATCGCATTGTCACAATCATTCCATGAGAAGAGGTAAAAAAAATATTTTATTCCAGCTTTATGGGCAGCAGTGTAATATAAAACATTTGCAGATGTGTTTTGCATATGTTCCGCAAAGCAAAGTACAGAAATAACCTACTGAATATGACAATGGACATAATCATTTACGGAGGCAATACACGCAATAATCAATACAACGCGTATTTATATTTCAACTTTTAAGTACAGACGTCAAGAAGAAAAAACACATGTCAGAAGCAGGTTTAAAAAGAATAGAAAAAAAGGACATATTTGTAATTGATAATTATTATTATATTTATGACCTGCATGACTTTGTCTGTAGTATTTCTCATTTATTGTCAAAACAAGCTCATCCTGGATGACACTCTTGGTCTGCAGCTGGCAGATGATGGGTGTTATGTTTTGCTGAATGTACAAACTGCGTCCTGTTGCACTTTATTTATTGCCTGTTGTCTTTGTCCCTGATTTGGAGACACTGTTAAAAAGCGCCTGTTCAAGCACCGAAGGCAATTCAGACTCGTACCCGTGTCTGTGTGCTCTGTTACTGAGGGCGTTTCATCTGACCCCGCAGTCAAACTGAGCGATGAGCTCCAGTTTGAAATAGTTGAACTGCTACGACAGAACTCCTGTCTCGCATCGGGTCATAACCGTGAGCTGACTCACGTGGTGAGGGGATGCAGCAAGAGCAGAAATCATAATAAAAGGATTCTTATTACAGCCATTAAACAAGAGACGGGAAAACACAGGGGGCCTTTAATGCCTGAATATCCAAAATGCTTACGCTGAGAGAATATATTTGCTCATAAAGCTCTTTGATGGTGGCCTTGTCCATTCCAACACACGGGCCTGCTGTCTGTGTAAATAGCAGTATATTGACCTCCCACCGCACAAGATTGAATGTGTTTCCATAGGTGTCATTTGGTACCATTTTGGGCTTTTACAGGCCCCAGTGTGCCTTAGTCCCTGTAACTGCGGGAGCTCGGGAGTCCTGCCATCACCTCTCAAGTGCTTAACAACGGTGGGCTCTTCTTGAGGTTGCACAGAGATGAGTGGTGGACTATGAACTAACCCCACACCACCCCATTTTCCTTATAGCAGCATTAATAAGCTTTGTTTGATGTGAAGTGACGTGCAGTATCTATTTGGCTGCTTTTCTCAAGTTACCACGAGTGTTTGTTCCTGTGTCTACTGCGCGTGTGTGCGTGCGTGCGTGCGTGCGTGCGTGCATGCGTGTGTGTGTGTTGTGGGTAGAGTGGAGTTGGGGCAGGAGGGTGGCGGTGGGGGTCGCAACTGCCAAAGCCATTGGTGAATGAGGACTCCCCACACAATAAAAGAATGGTATTGCTGACTTCCTAAGGTATGTGTGGTTTGAAACTCAACACAGGTTTGCTCAGTGGAAAACCTGGAGGCCTCTCTTATTTATTCTGTATATTTATGAAAACTCCAATGCTGTGGTCCCTTCAGAGTCCATGAGGTGGTCCCTCTTCAGCGGAGGTCATTTTTCAGGCGTGGTAATGCCCTTTGGTGGCAGATGTTGACTGCTCTCCAACAGTTTGGACTGGGACCAGCAGGGGAATTGTGACAACACTGTTAAATAGGTAGACGGCGATGATCACGGCGATGGTGACTTCTCTATGTGATATGTGGCGTTCCAAAGAAAGCAGCGATATTGCTGGGATTTGAGAATGCATCCTCTGGTTTGTCAGCATTGTCTGTTGTTCCATATAATTAAATGGCTGTATCATGTTTGTTGTAATTATGGGACACTTTTTTTTCTTTTTTTCTTTTTTTTTCTTTTCTTTTCTTTTTTTTTTTTTTGTCCCCAAACAGAAAACACACAATGGCAATGGTCAGTCTCTCCTCCAGTATGATTAGGAACTGATGTTTGGTGGGAAACAAAGTTGACACGGTGGTTGTCTCCTGGATTGCCCAGAGTTCAAGTTCAGACCAGTCACTATGACGCTTTCACTGCTCCCACTCTCAACATGCAGCTAAGCAAACTTCCTCACCATTTTTTTTCCTGTAAAAAAAAACAAAAAAAAAAAACACACCATACATTTTTTTGCAGTACATCAAATTATGGTTGTACTAAAGGGTATTGTTGTGGTGTACTTGTCCTTGTGTCTTTCATGCTGTTGTAAGATCATTTTGAGGATGCACAGAACAATTTGCCCCATGTTGGAACAGATCAACTGGCACTGTGTAAGAGTTGAGAATCCGATGACATGACACCAGTAATCAAATCAAAATAAAAGCTTCCTTCTGCATCCAGGGGAGGGGAAGTTCTGTAAATGCAAATTGTGGACCCTTTAAAAAAAACAAACTGTTTTTTCCTCAGAGAGCTGCATTTTGGGACTGAGGTAACCTTTAATTATCCCGCCTGACTAATATTCATTGCAGACACTGTGAAGAAACATTGGCTTCAACTTTAACCGGAAACTTCAAAAGCCAAAGCAATTATTATGCATACTTTGAACATTGCCTTTTCACAAATTCCATTATTCTTCCTGCACTAAAACAACAAAAACTAACAACGAAGTAGGAAGTGAAATTGGATTCCTCTTTTTGGTTCCCAAAACATCTGGTTTGGTCCTTCTTTTAAACAACTAGCATCCCCTCTGAGAATAACAGAGGGCTGTGTGCACTGCGCGTAGGTAACAAAATAATCATTTTCAAATGTTGCTCCATTCAAATGTGATCTAATTACCAACACTTAAGTTCAACCTCTCAGCTGGACCACCGACCATCAAGGGAATTTTCCTCCAGACGTTTTCCTAACCATTCATTTGTTTCTCCCCCACCGCTGCCTCGTCTAAACCATTACAAATATACAGTAATTGCTGCAAATTGATCACTTGTTTTACAGAAGTCATATAAATCATGTAAATCTCTTGTCAAACCCTAATCGGCAGGAGGCGGTGCTGGGCGACAAGAAGAGCGAGTACCTGTCAGTTGGGCCTTGATGCATCTGCTACATGGAGATACTCCCATGTTCTGTGGTTGAGTTTGGCCACTGTCATTTCACAGGAATTTCCTGCCATCTGTGTTCAATCGAATTCTCTCACAGTTTTGGGTTTGCGTGTAAATATTGGGTGCTGGCTGAAGAGGACTGAAGGAGCACTGAGTTGTATACTGACGGCCGCTCACAGCAAAAATAAGAGGCCACTGGTGCAGGGACACACTGGGCTAACAATGCCTTATTAATGGGAGTAGAATAGTGTCTGACTGCTCTGGAAAGCAGTTCCTCCATTGATTAAATATCAGGGAGACGTGAATCTTTTTCATTCAGTCGGCTTTGTGCTGACTACTCTTATTCACGGTGGTGTCTTGGGAGGAATTTTCATCCTCAATAATGACTGCCATTCAACAGGACCTTAATGACTTGATGGACCCCCGACTTTCCATTTAGCTTTGCAGAACTTTTGATGTAAATGGGTTGGACTTAAATTCCGCCTTCTCCATTCAAAATGCTATCTTGCCTTAATCATCCATTCACAGATATTCATACAGTCATGGCAAGATGACAATCTGCTCCTCAGATTGTCACAGCTCTGATGATGCACCCTGTTTTCTTTCTTCTTCTTCTTCTTCTTTTTTTGTCCAATTCTTGTTTATTTAAACAATTTCCATTACCAATGGGACAATATAGTTAAAGTTAAAGGGCACTTGGAAACTGCAGACTTCCATGATGCCATTTGAAATGGATATGTCCATGAATTTAACTCATCACATATGTTCCATCTTGGTCCATGCTCCACCCTTCCACCACGTTTCTTGAAAAGTGACTGATTAGTTTTTAGGTAATCATGTTACGGATGACTAACACATAAAATCAACCAATCAAATCAAAAGCTGAAAACGACCCCCTTGGTGGAGGTAATAAAATTGTTTTCACTTTTCTCTCCCTCTTTTTTCTTTTTACTGAGAATGAAATTCAACATGTGAATAAAGATATTGTTACGAATTAACTTTGTTTGAATAAAAGTACGCGCAACAGTGCAGATTAAATGAGGTATTTTCATTGGTAATTTTGACAAATGGAGGGCCATTGTGATGTTAAACAAATGGATCATTTTTCTCTTAAAGTTCCAGAGGGATGTTTTGGTATGATGCGAAAAGTCAGGCGTGTCATCTGTGCTAAATTCCCATTTTCAGGCACTCGGAAAGATGTGAATTCAGATTTCAAATAAAAATGTTTTTTTTATTACACTATTTAGACTCAGTTGCTGCAGGAAGTAACCGGATTCTGCTGAGGAGTGTACTTCTCGCACCTTTTACACTCTCTCTGAGGGTTTGATACTTCGAATGCTCGTCACTCCTGTACCAGCTACATCACTCTGCCAGAGAACAGAGAAGCCTCTTGTCTGGCTTTGAAGCGCCTCCTGACACCGAGCCGAGGTTTGGCCTGGCTGCAGAGCCATGTTGCTCAGCAGTCGTATAAAGGTGTCTGTCGCCAGGCCAGACGTTACTGTGACGTTTACCAGCCAAGTACATCATGTCTTGTCAGTCTGCTGGTTCATCGAGTCTGATTGATGCTGTAGTTCGCTCAGTGTTTGGCCTTTAGAATTCTGTGGCTTTTCTGTGCGATTATAGGATTTGGTTTGGCTCAGGCCTGCCTATAAAACCTTGTGATTGTCTGTGATTAATCTTGGCAGTGTGGCGATTTGTCGGCAAAATCTTGTTTTGATAGTGATTGTCAGGATAGACATGTGGCTACCAGTGGCTTTAATGTGGCTTGTTGACTCTGTGCATTTTTATTACATCAACAATGTACTCGAAGATAGAAAATCGGCTTATTTTTTTAAATAATCAATCAATGCTGTGTTGTTTTTTTTACTGCCTTTCCCAGAGGTTCTGTTTGGAAACACAACTGTCAAGTACCATGAGGACATTTCCAGGCATTTCATAGTGATGTAGACTGAATACTTTTATATTTTTGGTTATGGTTTGCTGTGTTTTGGACATCCCACTGTCATAGCTGTTTTCACCTACACAAGAAGAGAAAATATAAATGCTTTCATGAACTTGGAATGCGGTGAGTCACTCTTTATGTCTGCTATTTTTGGAACTTTGCATAGCTGAGACAAGAGGTATTTCAATTCTCCAGTATTTACTCATATTTCAGATTTATACATGCTCCTCACAATAATTCCAACATGTGACATGTGACATGAATCTTGAAAACATCTTGAATCTGTTTTTGAGTGGTGATACATACTATTAAAATTCTTCAATTAATACTAAACTAAACTAATAAAACAATGATATCAGATATTGCTTCAAAGAGTCAGAGAGCCTTGTTATTGTGACTACTAATCAACTCACTCTTTAGACAAGTTTGTCTTTTTTTAAGAAATTGCAAGTGTGTTTAACTTGGTACGAACACAAGTGAAAACTTTAGTTGAAATAAGTTGCAGTTGTCAGAAAACAAGGCCCTGTATCTCGCTGAAACGCTGCTTGTAAGGTGGTTGCATCTTATAGTCACTTATTTGTGCCTTCTTGAGATCCTTTGACGAGAAAGCAGACAAATATACTTGGTAAGATTTTGACTTTTTGCAGTGTTAATTTGAGTGAAATAATACTTGCAGTCCAAGAAATTACGTTATGTGTCTTGTAAATGATGCGACTTTTAACTCCTCTGTGCTGGTTTTCCTCTCCAACCACCTACTCATATGTGGATAGCTCTGCCCTCACTGAGGGGGATCTGGAAGGCACCACCAGTGACTGGGCACCACCACCAGGGGGTGACATGCACAAGTGTAAAGTTTTAATTACATTAATCAGGGAGGGCAGCTTCAGAGAAATAATTGGCTCTGACAGCCAATGAGAAGATGTAATCAGGGCTGTGTGTGTGTGTTTGTGTGTGTGTGTGCATGTGTGCGTGTGTGTGTGTGTGTGCGCGCGTGTGCGCGCGTGTGTGCACGTGTGTGCGCGTGTTTGTGTGTGTGTGTATAAACAAGGTACACTACAACATTCTCTGCTGTGTTTTGACACACACAATGCCCCTTCTGCTGGCCGTGCAGTAAAGTGGTTGGTCTTCGGTGGGCATTGAGCCTGGGATGGGTGGGCGGGGCTGGGTGGGGGTGGCGGTGTTGATGACTGCCAACTATTTGTTTGTGTTCATGACTGCAGTTAGGGCTGCTCCATTTGAAGGGCCCGGTCTTATGAGGACACCGGCTTACCACAGCATGTGTCGTCGTCTCTAAAAAGCAGGAGAGCTAATCATTTACCGACCGCTGCTCTCATCAGCGTGACTTAAAACTCTGTAGCCACTTAGTATGTGCAACCAGATGATTTCACAAAGAGGTTTGTTTGGAGGCCTTGGCTCACAGCCGTTACGTAGACTGATTTTTGTTTGTTTGTTGGTTTTGTTTTTGGTCCAGGTTCAAGTGAAGACCTGTAGCTGGATGCTACAACCTTCTAGCATTTAATGTGAGGTTATTGTTTGACCAAGTTGACCATGAGAAAACAGAGAAACAAAGATACCTGGTTGAGAGTGGCTAAAATCAGCCAGAACAAATTGATTTTATCCTCATGTAAGTTCTCATGTCTGCTGGTACTAGTAATCCCGCTACAAAAACACTGACATTGCTGTGCTCCTACAGTAATTTAATTTTTCGTCTTCCCCCTCTCTCCGCACCTGCTTTAAGAGGAGCCTTCTCCCTAGACATTGCTATTTTTCATTTACTTGTGCCCCGAGGTTTTTCAATCATACATCCATTACTAAGCAAACAAATAAGTTCCGGGCCTATGCTGCAGACACAAATATAGACATGAGTTATGAGATTCAGAGAAGCTGGGAAAGGCTTTGGACCTTAATACACAACATCTGTACGAGCAAACCAGAGCATCCCTTTACAATGTCCTACAGCCTGCTGTGGCACACTTGCAGCTGACCTATGTCATGTTGAAAGAGAGAAGAAAAAGATGCGGAGGCAAGTGGGGGTGGACAGGAATAAAATGATCATTATTATTATTAACTGCTTAAGTGCTGAACGTTATGATTTATGGAGCCCGAGTGAGGCCAGTTGAGGTGTCACATTGGATTTCCAGAGGCATCTGTCTTGTGGTTTTGGCAGCTTGTTCAGATGTTTGCATCACACTCCTGACATCCCACCCCCGCCTCCCCAAAACAGCCTCCTCCTGCTTAAGTACAGCACACCTCTGATCGCTCCCCTTTCCTCTCCCTAAACCATCTATCCATCTGCACATCTGCTTTTCATTGAGGCCTGCATGTCTCCGAAGACTTGAACGCATTAAACGCCGGCACAAGCGGTCTCACTCTGGCACTTAACACAGCGCTTAGGTGACTTAAAAGGGAGAGGCGAGAATTACGGAAAATGAAGTGTCACAGAAATTAAAAAAAAAAAAAAATCGCCCCAGATTACCACCAATTACACATAATAATGGTGTCCAGACCATCTGTTGATCAGATGGAAGACTGCTGTTGTCTGTGGAGTAATAATGATGCCAGAGAGAAAGATTCATTGAGGAAGACAGCGACATAGACTTTTAACTATGTGTTGATGTGGTTTGATCTTTTTGGTACTGTATAAACTGGAATGCTTTGTATGGCAATGCAGTCATAACTGCATGTCTTGGGATAATAGCCATGTTGTTTCGCAGGGGTTAAGTTCTGCTAGATTGGAGACATGTGTACGCTCTGCTTTATTAGTCATTTATTAGTCACTGAAGTCAGCCGAGAGTTTTTCGCCAGGGCACAACGCGGCTGAAATTGAACATAACTCCGATCATCGGCCCCTGAGGCAGCCTGAATAGGTGTACTATTACAGCGCACCCTAACTGGCCACCATCTCCAACGTAGAATTCATCCAGCATGTGAAGCGTGCTCAACAATCAATGTAATCACCGTCACAGTGACTGCAACCTTCCACTAAAGCATGAGTCGTGCCCTAATTATCAGAATTATCAGGTCTGCCTTCAGTCATTGTTCCCACCTATTGTAGTCTTCCTCAGCCTCTATGGTCACAGTGGCTGCATTCATCAGTGGGAAAAGGATTGGAGAGCTCTTTCCACTCACGGCCGTGATGCATCTGAGTTTTTACGGCTTAGTGGGCTTGCGTTCCCAAGGGATTTTGACAAGAAGGAAGTATGACAAATGGATGACATCAGAGCCGGCGTATTGCTGGGTGATTGGAACCTTGTTTCCCCTTCAAAGAGCGCGGCCAAAAAAATAATCATACGTGTCCCAAAACAAGTTCTCGAATAACACATTTATCCCTTTATAATTGCACTCTTATTTCAAGTATTAGTCTATGTATTTGCGTGCAAATGGAGCGTACAGACTGGCATACTGCTCCTTTAGTCTCTCCTATTATACTGAACTCCTCTGTTTAATGGCATCTTCGCTCGCTGTAAGGAACGGGCTACTTTAATGACACGGGACAGCCGCCTGAGCAAGCAATAGATACCATGTGATGACATTTGTGGAACGGAAGACACCACTTAAGATGTTACAGAGAATTATTAGCCACCAAGCTATCAACAGGGGCTGTTTCTTGCCTTTTGTGTTTCTTTTTTGTGTTTGTGTGTGTGTTCATGTGAGTGTGTTTGTGTGCGTGGGGGTGTGTGGATAACAAAAGAGCCCTTATTTGTGCTTGCGTTGAATGCTGACATCACTGGCTGTTTGTGAGGATGAGCCAGCACATCTGTGCATGGTCTTTGTTCTGAGCACTTGCCTCTGGTGCTTCTGACGTTGTCCTGGTTCTTTCCGTCTACCCCTACAACCCTGATCTTGTGCCCGTATAACATCACTAATAATTGGCCATGAACGTTTGCAACTGTGGGCATCGGAGCAGTGTCCCACCCTGCTTGTTTTCATGTCCTCATTCAAATTGGGCAATCACTGAACTCAATTTGAACTTGTCAGATTTTGCTGAAATATTACGTATATCAATGAGTTAAGTTAAAATTTTCAAGTCACACAGCTGCCTGCTGTCTTTTTACCTCAGTCCCAAATGCTCTCTTTGGCTTCAAGCTTGTGATCAAACAGAGCTCACAACACACAATGAAATGTTCAGCACTGAATTACCATGGCACATTCAATATAAACTGAATTTACTCCTGGGTTTTATCCAAGTCAGCATATGTTGCGGAGCTCCTTTCCCCAAACAAAGCATGACTGATTTTGTTAATGTAGCAAAGCTCTAAATCTCTGCAGTGCTAACTTTTTGCAGCACGGGTATCAGAACCTTTAGCACTCATTTAGCATTCTGACTTTAATGTCCTCAGCAGTTGTCCATTGGATGGACGCAATTAAATCCACTTCAGCTTTCACAGCATGATGCAACACTCATCACATATGTTAGCGGGCCTTTTTTTTTTAACCGTTCTGGAAGAGCTAGTCCTGTTTGTATTGTATTGTATTGTATAGCGGGTAAATCAAATTCATACAAGATGGATTTTGGTGAGTCTAAATTTCCCCAGATCAGCTGATGGAAACTCCTATATTCAAACACATCAAAACACATGTGAAAGTCAGTTGTTTCATGGGGGCTGAAAAAAACATTTCTCCTGCTAACAACACACTTTTTGTTACCCCTAAACTCCAAAAGTGTCGTGGACTCAAGCACTTCACCCATCTCTGTATCGGCATAGTGGTGAGTACAAAAATGTTTTTGGGTTAACTATCCCTTTAGTATTTGATATGAGTTCACCAAATTACAAAAATGAAACTGGTTCACATGCGTCACAAATCAGTTTCAAATCAAATCATGATGAGACAAGTCATTTGATGCCTGCCTTCATGACAATATTTAAAAATTTGTGCTGTGAACACATTTTGAACAGTATCTTAAAAGTATTAGTCCTCAACCCTTATAATAAGTTCAGAATTTAACAGCAACCAATGCAGACCACCTCATCTAATGCACTGAATGGGTTTTTTCCCCCAGACAAAAGGGTGCTAGGATACAAAGCTAGCTTTGCATTAGATAACCACTGCCCTTCCGTCTTGACTCTGTGTTGAACTTTTTCACATGTTGGACTGCTGACAAACATGCATTCTAGATATTGAAACAGGCTACAGGAGAAGAATGAGCATTGTGTGGTTTTCTGCAGCGGTTACGATGATATGTGTGTGAGAGAAAGAACAAGTGCATTCAGTACTTTATGTTGCCAACGTTTTTATTTGGTCGTTAGTGTGCATGCATATGGGGAGTCCTAATTAAGCGGTCTCTGATCGTTATGTCTTTTCGGGGGCCATCCTGATTAAATCACTCCTGACTTGAGGGAAATACTTGGCCTCGCATCAGGGCCTTGAATCTCTCATACAGCAACAGCAACAGTTGTATGCTAATCGGCGGGGATGCTCAGCCAACACACAGTGGAAAGAAAAGAGTACAAGCAAAAGGACGGAACAGTCCAGAATTTGATAAACAGAATTATTTGGATTGCTTGAAAACAGACCAGAGCTGAAACACGTATTGCCTTCTGTTAACAGCTTTGAGTGAAACCAGCGCTGCTCTTACGCTCCCCTGGCACCCGGACTGTTTGCATTGCCTGCTGTGCCTTTTTCCTCTGTGTCTTTGTGTTTAAGCAGTGACCCGCAACAAGACAAAAGCAGAGGAGACCCTGCGTTAACTGAAGGAGGGATATGTTAAACTGAGGATAGCGTTGTCTTTTGTTCATTTTTTTCACTTTTACCCCTCATAAACACTTCATCTCTTTGTGCCTTTAACTCTGCGTCTGTTATTCATGTTGTAATATCTACTGCTCGTTTTTTCCATTTTTAAAAAGGGTAAAGAAAAAAACAGTTCTTCACCTGTGTTTCATATTCTCCCCCTCACATACAGGCTGTTTGGGTGACTTAATCAGTAATAACTAATGGTGTTTGATAGCGTTGTCATTAACATCGTTAGGAGATAATTGAATTTGAGAAACTGAGTTAAGAAGTTGGCACAGGGGACACATGGCCGCCTACACACTCGTGTGTGGAGATATCGGCTTACCTTCCGCAAATATTTGCTCATACACCAACCCATCCCTTTGCTTGCTTTCATCTCTCCGTTTCCTATTTTAATCATATTTTTGGCCACATCCATGACACTTTTATTCTGATCAAATGTACAAGTTTGAATTGTAAAATGAAGGTTTTGTGGCTTATTAGACAGATAGCTTAGGATTAAAATGTGCTGGGGAGAAGTGGATAAATAAAGCAGTGATTTTCACTCAATAACTTCACAGATGTTATTCATCTATAAAACATTTATCTGTTAATAATGATTCACTCACTTTTGTTTTTTTGCATCAGATGAATATTACAGTACTGCTTAAATTAATTATTTGCTTAATTGATTAAAAAAAAAATGAAGTCACTGTTTATACAGCGTGAGTGATTGTATGATATTAAAACAACTGGCTGGGTCGTCCGGACACATTAATTTGTTTTCCAAACCAGACACGTTGCCATTGGAATACAATTCCTCAGTTACTGCAGCAACGAGTTTCTCTGGCACTTTCTTCCTGTCACCAGATGAGTTTCGTCAAAGAGCTTTCCATATGTCACCAGATACTACGGCTTTGGCAGCCAACACTAAATCCTCAAGAAATATTCACAGTTTAATAAGATTTGAACACATCCCTTTTCAAACTGATTATTCCTCGACTCCTCTGCTTATGAATTCTCCCTAGCCAGCTTTTAATTTTAGATTTGATCTCCTGATATAAAGTACGCACCAATCCTATGTGACAAAAAGTGGTGACATTTCTCCTGCTTTTCTTCCAGTAAACGGTGCGTACTGCTCAGAAAAGGATGTCAACGCTGAGCTGGGTGACGCTCAGGGCACCCTGATGCGATGTGGGCAGAGCTTGGCACTGCCAGCAGGGGGCCATTCAGGGGGGCTTTACCCCCAGAGCCTCCACTGCGACAGACCTGCACCCGACCTCCTTCTGCAGGACAGCCCTCACCACGACACCAGGTAAACATGCACTATCATTGATGTTTCATAATAATTTTGTTCCTGTTCTAGTTTCCTGTTGCATATAGTATTACCGACAATATGCAGGTACAAGGTGGTTTTCATTACCTCTGCTATTGTGACCAGATGCACACATATGAGGCTGGGCAGCTTTTCCCACTCTCATAAAATACACAGAAGGGGTCCAAAGTGCATTTATGTTACACTAATGCGGTTCTTCTGTTGTGCAACATTTAACTACTGTTGGTCAAGTCAAGCAGACTTTTCAGTGAAGTTCTCTGGAATCTGTTTGTGCCTTCTGCTGAGACACTCACTTCTCTCATACTGTCTGTTGGTATTTTCACTACAGCTGAACAGGAAATGGTGATTCTGAATAGAAAGGGGTGGGGCGTGGGGGGGTCTTAACAACAAACGATGACAAACTCTGCCATTGGTTTTCTTCAGTTCTAGCTAGCATTAGCTCTGTTTTTCCTCTGGTGTGCTCGGGGGGAAAGGGACAAAGACGATTCCTTCATGAGACAGCCACAGAGAAGAGAGCTCTTCTCACATCACTCAGGGGCTTTGGACAAAATCCATAATGAGCCAACTGACAGCAATGATTATGTAGGAGATCACAGCAACGCATGGAGAAATCTGACCTGGGTTCCCCATTCAGCAGGGCAAAGATTCCCACCATAATACACAGTATTGTAAACGGTGACCCTTCTGAGGCTGCAATTATGCCACCAAAACAGGTGACTCCCTATTTACCCCCAATGTTGGGTTGGGTTTAACCCCTTTGTGTCATCAAAGGCTGTCAGATGGACACACTAGCCAGTGGCCTCTCAGTCTCAGTAGCCATCCTTTCCTCCCCCTCTCTCTATTCTTAGTCATAAATGGCCATTCATATCCTCTCATTATCAGGGGATCCTGTTTCATTTATTCATAAAAACACTGGGTCATCAGCGTCACCTTATGTCGCTGATTCACGAACTTGGCCTAAACCATGTTTGTGTCCGCTTAATGAGAGACTTGAATAAAATATATTAAATGTGACCTGAAAGAAAGCTCGGAGGAGGAAGGGAAACAGGTGGCTAAACTGTGTCAGTCTTTGCTGGCAAGGATGAACCAGCCCGTATCCGTCAGCAGGCTCTGAGCTAACAGCGCTCATTTTCGTTTTGTGTTTTTTTTCTTCTGTCAGATCCTTGTCCGCTTTCCAGAGGACCCTGCCAGGGGCCTCACCGACCCTGAGCTGCGGCAATGCCAACGGGGCTCGACCCGCTCTCCCTTACTCGATCAAACAAGAAAACTCAATGGGTTACAAGATATCCAGCATGGCGCCCGGGGTCCATGGCACGTCTCAGACTGGGTTTCAGAGCTCTGGTGCTGGAATACATCTGGGGGAGCCAAGGGACAAGATGGTCGGAGGCACACATGTTAGCACCAGTGGCAGTGGCGTATGTGCCATGAGCGGCATAGGCAATGCTGTGTCAGCGGAAGCAACGCAACCGTTTAATAATGAAGACGGCTCCTCCCCCTTGGCTTTGTCCCCAACCAATTCCCGTCATTCAGCGCGGCTGCTCAACACGAGCAGTCTGAAGAGACGTTGCCTGTCCCTGATCTCGCAGTCCACGGCTGCTGTTGGCACCAGCAGCGTTGCTGTCACGGCGTCCTCATCAGCTACCAGCACTGCCTCGGAGGAGATTAATATCACCGCCGTCATCTGCTCCTCCTCCCAGATGGTTGCTTGCGTCAACGGGTTTCGCACTAACCTCTCACCCAGCCACACTAGCAGCGCCGGCTTCTCGTCCTCTTCCTCCACCTCCTCGACGTCCCCACCCACTATCTCACGGGAAGCCCCCCACAGCCTTCCACCACACGGCAGCCCACAGCAGGCCCCGCTACAGGAGAGCTGTCAACTATCTTCACCAGCCACCTGCCTGCTCTCTCTTTCCTCCTCATCGTCCTCGTCCTCCTCCTCGGTGTCATCGGTGGAGCCGGAGCAGGGCCAGGGGCTGTGTGAGGAGCAGGGCTCCATGCAGCAGGGGCGCGGCGCTGGAGGGACAGCGTTGGGAGATGTGGGAGGGGGAGGAGGTGCGGATGGGTTGGGGCTACTGATGAGTGGGGTCCTGATGTCTGGGACGCTACATTCAGGGCATGAAGGTGGGGTTCTCTTGGACGGGGGCCAAAGATCGGGGGCTGCCCTCAAGCAGGAGCCCCTGGATGACTTCTCTCCGAGTGAAGACGAACTCTTACAGCACCACTATCATCATCACCATCACTTAAGTGGTCGCAGCGGGCACATTCGTCACCCTCACCAACCCGCTCGATCTGCCATGCCACCGCCTTATCACCTGCACCAGTATGTGGGGCCCAGTTCTGGCGGACTGCTGCATAACCATAACCAGCAAACAGTGTCAGCCACCTCCCTGGGACTCAAGCCGTCCTCCGCAGGCCCTCCTGGAGCCCACACAAGCCCAGAGAGGGAAGAAGTGGCAACACAGGCCGATAAGCAGGTGTGTCGCTGGATTGACTGCAGCGCTGCATATGAGCAGCAGGAGGAGCTTGTGAGGCACATTGAAAAGGTCCACATTGACCAGCGCAAAGGTGAGGACTTCACCTGTTTCTGGGCTGGCTGCATTCGCCGCTACAAGCCCTTCAACGCCCGCTACAAGCTGCTTATTCACATGAGAGTCCACTCCGGGGAGAAACCTAACAAGTGCATGGTGAGTCAGTAGAAACCTAGTAAATTATGATCCCAGCACTCCAAACAGATTTTAAAAAACAAACAAACGCCAGTAGTCATTAATATTCATCACATATGTCCAGTATTATTGACAAACCGCTCCTTTTATATTCTATTAATTGTTTTATAATGGGTCTGGTTTGTCCCACAATTGAACTGTTTTTTTTTTCTTTTCTTTTTTTTTCAGAGTTTGAATGAAACACAGCCACATATTTAACACAGTCATTAAAGATGACTATGCCTCAACCAGATACACATCCATTGCATCCAAATAAAAGAAAAGCCTTGACTTGCTTCACTGCTGATTACATTTCAGCACAAACTGTTACGTTGTTTTGGTTGAAGAGCAGTTATGATTGTAATTCCTGTGCTTTTAGTGGAACTTGTAAAAAGGAGGGCAGGGGGATTTTTTTCCACTGAAGATGTGAGCTGCTGTAAAAGTAGCGCTACCTTGTCAGTATGAATAGATTTGTGGTTGTATTCTTTGTAGGTAAAGCTCCAATTCCACAAGTCAACACACTAATCAATGTCAAGCTGTCACTCCCCCACGACCCTTTTCGAACGGAAAAAGCCCTCCAACCTTAAGAATGATTTAGTCCAAATACACAATTAGTCCACAATTTGTGTAGGGCGAAGCCATGTTTATTTTCACGAGCACTCTGTTTTTTCAGAGAGGGATTCAGATCATCAAAAGCCAACACATATGGTTAACATAACCAAACAATGCCTCCACTTGATCCTTTTAAATGGGAGCTTTAAATGTTTAGCTGTCCCACAAGTATTAAGTGAATTGGCGTCATATCCAAGTCAAACAGCGGGAGAAATGTAGTAGACTGGGGAAAGAGAGCCGCACAGGAATGGTCGCTAATATTTGCTAGGTTTGCTCAATTCATATAGCTTCAGCCAAAGCCTCTGTCAGAAGTGGTCCTTTTCAAATTCAGGAACACATCCAGAACCTAATTATTGAGAAACAGAGTCTGCGATATTGTTGCAGTGCCTGTTTTATCTCAAGGTTTTAAAATAATAATAATAAAAAACTCCCTATATTTATTTTCTAAATAACTTCTATAATAGTGCTTTGTAGAATTAGCTGACATAATTTATGCCAGTGGCGATGAAATTGAATACACTCATTCAATTTCCCTTTCAGATGTTTATTATATTAATTATTGGCCTTTTTTGTTGTCCTGACATTACATTTAGCTGACACACAGCAGCAAAGAAGCGTTGAGCGTGTGTGCGTAGGCTCTGTCTGTGTGTTGACGTGCATATGAATGCGTCACTGTGAAGGTGTGTGTGTGTTTATGTGTGTTTCTGGAGATGTTTACCATATGTGTGCACTAGAACAATTCGCCTCAGTGTGGACGAGCCACTGGACTCTGTCTGCGGACGTGAGACCTCCGGATCACCCTCCTTTCAAACACACGCACGCGTGTGTGTACACACACACACACACACACACACAATTCCAACATCAAACTCCTCACATTTATTTTTCCCGTCCAAACTTTGCTTTTTTTGGGGGGTTTAACTAAACCCCCCATTATCCTATAAAAGCATCCAGCTTTCTTGAGCTTTAGCTTTGCTTCATT
>CAAKHG010050546.1:61180-75762 GCA_901007715.1 Dactylopterus volitans
TCGCTTATCGCTCAGGCACACATGCAAGCGTGAGCCAAACCCAAGCGATCGCATGCTAACACGCCGAAGGTAACTAAGCCGAGCGTGTGTGTACACACACACACACACACACACACACACACACACACACACACACACACACACACACACACACACACACACACACATTCAGAGCTGTGCAGTTAACATGAAAGCGGAGATATTGTTTCCAGTGACTCTCACAATAGGAAGTATTGATTCCGTGTACAGTGCGTTGAGTTGTAGCACTCCTGCTTTTCCGACAGAAGATAAACAGAAAAGTGAAATATTTAAAAAGCTTGAATCAACATGTTTAATCAGCAGGGATTGTACGTATGTTGGTGTGTGAATTCAGCAGATAAACTCGGACAGTCTGAGAAAATAAACCTGTTCTCTCTCTGTGTGTACTTGTAAGTGTGTCTGTGTGTCTGTGCGTGTGTGCGTGTGTGTGCGTGTGTGTGCGTGTGTGTGTGTGTGTGTGTGTGTGTTTGTGTGCGTGTATGTGTGTGTGTGTGTGTGTGCGTGTGCGTGTGTGTTTTGGTTGTCTGAGCCTCTGTGCCTTTTGGCCACGACCGCTGATGCCTCTTGTGTTTGTTGCGCTCATGCAATAGACAAAGGCATTCAAGAATTTGAGCAATTCGTACAGAGGAAACAGATGAGACATTTTCATCCACAGGGAACCAAATACCCTAGAAAAACCTTTATTACCTTTCCAACGGCAGATTCCAGCTCGTGACACTGAGCACATCCAATCACAACACTCCTGTTTCCCCTTGTCTTCTCTCCAAACATATAGATATTTTGTATCTCTTGCTCTTCTCATAGCTCTATCACATTTGCGTCATGCCGCTTCTTGGAAGGAAACAGTCATTATCTCAGCACATTTTTCGTACCCCGACCCCCGCCAGAGCCTGTCACTGTCTCCGGCTAATGTTTTCAGAAAACTCTGAATCCTTCTGTATGTAAAAGTTGTAAAAATGATCTACTACCATTTAGAAAATATGTTTGGTTCTCTCCAATTAAAGCTGGCCCTGGGCTGTTGTGTAGGCCAGGCAGGCGCTGAGGTACACACTGGTGAAAAGGAAACAACATAATCTCTCTGCAATATCCTGTTGTGTTTCAAGCCTAATTCACTTGTTTTTTTAGTTTATTACATTTTTTTCCCATGTCTGCATAAATATTAAAAAGATATCCAGCAAGAGTAGCCTTAACATGGTCCCAGACTTTGATATTGTTCTGCTTTCTCAGAAGGCGGCCCTGTGGATTTGAGGTGTCTGAAGGCAGGACTGTGAGCTATGAAGGTCAGAAACTATCCCTCTAAATCACCGAGTCTCAGTGAGAGAGGACACAGCGTTCACATGGCAGAGTTTGCGCTTTATTTGGTTGCTTTGGAATAGATGTCCAGAAGTTGGAGGGAAATATGCCCGTAAAATAAGATCCTCTGAAACAATAGCGAGCTTTCAGTGTTATTAGAGGAGGCTGTGATGATGAGGGATGGAGGATTCAGTTGGCGGTTAAATCCATGAAACCAGATTTGGTGGTTTTGTTATGTAAGCGTATTTACATGCACAATTTCAAAGTGAAAGCACAGCATTTTTACAAATTAAAAAAAAAGCACAGAATGACAAAAGAAGGGCTGTGAATTATATTATTTTACAGAGACAGATTTGCAGGGTATAAAGTTTTCAGCCGTCATTAGAAATTTTATTGTTTTAACAAATATTTTTACATCATTGTAATCAAGTTTAAATGTAAGTAAAGGAATTACCTTGCAATAATGATTTATACCTCATTAAGTAATGAGATAAAAATGCTTTTGTCATGCATGATTGCTCATGTTTTTTTTTCATTGCTGTATTTGATTACATTTTCCCTGGGCTCATATCATTAAGATGATGTAATCGACAAATTACCTAATAGACGAAAACAAAATTCCCCCATAAAAGGGAATATTCAAATTTTTGTGATCCTGCAGGAAAACCAAAGGTGACAATGACAGAACACAGACAGCATTAGTGGCGTAATCTGGCCTTTCCAAACACACACACACGCGCGCGGACACACACACACATACATACATAGACAAACATCAAAACACACACACTTGCTGACATACACAGTCAAACCACTTGTTGAAGGAAAGTTGGACATTGATGCCTGCTGGAAAAAAGTGTAGATCATGGAATTTCCTTTTTTTCACTGGTGTGAAACCAGCAACATATATATTTAGATTTACTAGACTGATTTTTGGAAGAGAGTGGCGAATTCCCTCGGCAGCAGACGCTGAGACATAGAGTGTAGGCCGCTGCCAAGATGGCGTGTGTTTTCAGGAGTAAATGGAGTCTTTTGTGAGCAATCAGCTCACACACAGGAGATGAAACAGGGAGTGCCATTAGCAAATTAAAACTCGGGTTCAGCACATGACCCGACTTTTCCTCTCAATGCTGCCTGAAACTGGAGCTGTCTGGGCACCGGGTCCGGGTGGCGAGTGACGTTGATATTAATGTGTTTGTACCTGTTTGGGCCTCGAACGCTCTGGTCTGTCTGGACAATTTAAAGAATCTCTCAGATTCCAACTTCTGCACCACTGAGGCCCAAAATTACCTGTGGTGAAGATGCATGGAGCCTCATTGATCCTTCGCCACTTAGAGAGGCTTACACATGCACTCTGAGAAGCGCGCCGTATGCGGTGATATTCCTCCAAAACGTTGGCTCTCAGGAGCTATGAAGGAAAAACATTTCAGATGTTTGTAGTCTTTAGAGAAACATATAAAAACAACATTCTTCACGAGCGCTGTTATAAGATGTACAACCTAATCCATTTAAGGAACCAGTGTCTGTATGTCATTAAAGTTACTGACAAGACATAATGTGGGTTAACAAGGCCAAGTGGTTCCTCAGGCTGCACACGTATGCATACACATACACACAGTAATCAAGGTTACACACAGTAATCAAGGTTAGAAAAGGCATTAATGCATAAATGCAATCATATGTAATAGTACTGTAGATATATTGCACTGGAATAATAGATAGTCTAATTTTTTTCTACAAACCCATAATTCCATCTTCCTCTGTCTTCCTCCTGCGGCACTGGGTAGTCCAGTCGTCATGCTATTAGCAACACAACGCTGTCCATATGTGATACTGGTATGATGAAACTGCTGGCCGAGGGGCTCCGCAACCGATGTTTTGGCGTTGGAATGAAAGCCCTGGATGGATGGATTTTGCTTGTTTTCCTTGTTGAGCAGGCCAAGCCAACTTCATGTCAGACCAGCAAGGTTTTCCAGTCAATCTTATGCAGTAATGTAGTCCAGTACTCTCCGACATCTCCCCCGCACCCCCTTCGCCATCTTTCACTTCTCCCTCTATCTGAATTTTCTCGATCTGGATTTAGAATTGCTTTGATACACTCACCACTTATCACATCTTAGCTATGCATCACCTGTGAAATATTTTAGATGTATCAATATTAGACAGCTGGACTTTGTATTTTGTAAAATATATCATCATTTTTCTTGGTTTGATCATCTTTAAAGTCTGTTCAGATTGCAGATCCAAAATGCTGAATATAGAAAATCTGGAATAAAACTAAATGAAAGTGATGTTAAATATAAAAATTTATTAGAATTCATTCTAACTTACGTAAACTGAAATCAAATAACAGGAATATGTATTTTTTTTGGTTACTTTGTAGAGAAATTAAAAATGTTTTATTGTCATTATTTGTTATTATTTATTATTGTTTGTGGTGTTAACCAAAAGCTGTTAAAGACTAAAAAAGACCTGAGATAATTAATTAATTATGAATAAATACATATATAGTCAACATTCAGTGATTTTGAGTCAAAGATAAGTAAAATCACATCATATTTCCATATTTGAATGTTGAATAAAAAAAACCAAATACTTTACATGATTGGCTCAGTAACTGGTCACATATGATGTAAAATTGCAGCAGCAGAATGCATGTTGACTGTTGTGGATTTAAGTGCTATTAAAAAAAATTATGCCTCCCTGAGCCAAACATGAAGATATGAATGCTAATGCACTAAAAACCATGAAGGAAGCAGGACAAACTTTTCCAGTGTGTGTAGTTGTTTACATTTTTGGACTCTTTATCCATGGTTTCACATTTTATGGCTGGTATGAGGACATGTGAACTGACTGTACGAGTTGTATTTGAATAATGAACTCTCCGAAAAAGGTCAAACAACTACAGCTACCTTGCTTTCAAACTCATAACCAGGTATCAAAGCACGCAGGATTCACTACATGTGATACACTCTAATTACATTTGTCTGGAATGCAATATTTTGAGTTTCCCTACTTCCTCAGCATTTGATCAGGGTCTTGTATCTGAAACCTGAAAACCCAGAGCTGCAGCTGCTTATACATTTCACAAAGATTGTGTCATAATTGTGTCCCATCCAAGACCTTAATCAGTTTAACCTCTACTGAGCCAGATCAGTTTACTAATACATTGGAGATATGAAGTTGGGGTGTGCATCTGGGGCTCTCAAGGGGTCTTCAGGAGGCTGTTGCAAGGATGTAAACCTCTTTACACAGCAGAGAGAGGCAAGACTGACTCCTTTTTAAAATTTTCCCTGGTTAGTGGAAGTTGTAGGGCTCTTGGACTGTATACCGTCATGGCTCATGTGCATTGTGGAGGCGTACTGAACCATTTCTTTGCTTTACACAGTATTTGTAGCATTTTATGGGGCAAAGATAAAACAGGCCCTGTCTCTTGCATGACTACCAGCCTGTCGGGCTCCCCACATTCACAACACTGGTCTCGTTTTGTGCCCAGACACAATCTGTCCCACAGCAGTTGCTGTGCAAATACACCAACCAAACACCTCTGTTGCTAGCGTGTGTGTGTGTGTGTGTGTGTGTGTGTGTGTGTGTGTGTGTGTGTGTGTGTGTGTGTGTGTGCGTGTGCGTGTGCGAACGCAGGTAAATCTCTTAGTGCGTACAGATGTTTGTTTTCACTGAGTTGTCAGCGTGGCACATCGAACCAAATCCAGAGCAACATCATCCACCAAACACGCAAACAAGAAGGACATTTATACACAGCGGGACCACTTCTGCCTCATGGCCACACCACAACCCCGGCACGGCATGAGCATCCCTCCACCCGCCACACCACACCAGAGCGGACAGCTCTAGACCTGCAACTAATATATATGAGAAACTGAGTTGCTACCGTGCAAAATAAACACGAAGAGAAGTATGGATAAATTATGTAGCGAAAGATGTGTTTACATTCAGAGTGTCAAGTTTAAATTATGCACCGCGGTGCTCTGTGGTTAGTGTGCCGGCTTTAATTTGACTGTTTAAGAGACGGAGTGAAGGCTGAGAGGAACAGAGCCAGACAGGCAATTCAGTCCCACTGATGTCATCCTAAAACAGAAGTTTTTGCCCAGAATTCATCATGAGGCATTATGCATGACAAGTGATTTGGTATGCGCTGAATGCGGATTTGCGAGCATTTTTGAAGCATTAACGCGGCACACACAACTCAAGTGTTTGTCGCAGGCCGACCAGAGCCTTCCAAGCAGCAAGTTTGTGTGTGTGTGTGTGTGTGCGTGCGTGCGTGCGTGCGTGCGTGCGTGCGTGCGTGCGTGCGTGCGTGCGTGCGTGCGTGCGTGTGTGTGTTTATGCTGTCAAGACCCTCAACCGAAAAAGAGAGAGAGTGAAAAGAGATCCACATGGAAAGAGCTGAGGAGAAAAGCTGAGGCGTGGATTGTGGTGTTTGAATGGTACATATATCAAAACAGTGAGGTTATACCAGAACCACACTGGTTGATAATGAGAGAGAAGGGGGTGGGGGATTAAAGAATGTAAGGGAGACAGAGCCGTGTCTCCGTAGGACATATAAGGACACAAAACACAGAATGATCCAGTTTCTTATTACCCTGTTTTATGATTGTGAGACGCAGCAGAACTGGCACTACTGAGACTGACATTCAAGCCTGGATTTACCTCTCCCCCATAGAGTTTTACACCCCCAATGAGCTCTGACTGTCTCAAGAAAGAAGCGTTCTGTTCTATTGAAACATGTGTTTCACATTCCATCTTTTCAGCGTTGAAATTAGTTGAAGTAAAAACGTTTTATGCAGAGACAGATTGCTTTGGTTATTCAGGCCGAGTTACAGTAGAGGCCTCGGAGTACGAACATGTTCTTTTGCGTTTGCTGTGTCCCTTCCAGCATCTCATGACAGCAGTCCTTCATACTGTATCACGAGGCCGCTGTCATTTCTGTTGTCCTGCATCCTCGTCAGAGGGCAAAGCATCTCTATCAACAGTATGCCACTTTCATTTTTATAAGAGTGAACACAAGACATTTGCCTTGAGCCATGCCTGATTGCAAATACAAACCAGGAAATAAATTTATGATGTAGGAAAAATCTTCATAATTTACCTGCACTCTAGCTGAAAAATTGTAGCGAATTCAGACTCATATTATGGTAGACATGAATATACTGTATGTCTGATGAAAAATCACAATGAAATATTCCATGAATATTAAAATGTTTTCCAAAGAATGCCAGTAAATGACGGAACTTTGCTTTCCAGTCATAATTGCACAGGAATAATAACAAGGTTTTTCTCTCAAATAAATGTGTTTTGCATTACAGGACAGTGAATACAGGCATGTTAGTAGGGGGTTAATTATTGAATATGAATAGGGAGGGGTGAGATGCTCAATTGGCATGTGAATGAATGGTAATGAACACCTGCTTGTGATTCAACCTCACATATTGAACATCTAGTACAGTCTGACACATTTCAACCAGCCATATCCACACCACTGGACCCTGACATCCGCCTGGAGCTGAAAAGAACACAACTTTGGCACGCTGAGCAGTGAACAGATCTCCAGGCATCATGGCATCTTTGTTGCACCACATTTCTGGGGCAGCTGCTTTTTTAACCACATGGCTTTGTGGTCTTCTCTCCTTCCAGAGGTTTGCATAAACCCTGCTTGAGTCCTTGGCCTGGTGTTGATCACAATGCCATGTTGACCTATTGTTTAATTTTGCTGGCATGTTTTCTGTCTGAATACTATAGCGCCTCTGGCACTGAAGGATTTGGCTTGGCAACCCACCGGGCTTCTGCAATGTTTATTTGTTGTCACGTCAGAATTATAGAGTCGGCCAATATGTGCTATTATAGGCATGAGCCTTTAGACAGCTGTGTCAACTCTACTCTTGAGTGGAAAACGGACTGTAATTTCTTTACAGCTCTAGACAATACAGGAAACACTGTGACTTCAACCCTGGTATTCATTTCATTCAGTTGTAACACGAAAAATCAAGGACAGTGGGCAAGATTGAAAAATACATCCACTTTATGAGACGGAATCATACATGGGAATGTAACAGAGAAGAGTATCCCTGTTAGCATGAGACTGAAAATGGAACTGCGGTTCATTGGCATGAAATACTGTCTGAACAAAGCAAAAATTTGCACCATTAAAATAAAACCTCTAACAGTTTCTCTTTCACAGAAAACAGCTACTGGCAATGTACTTTCTGTGCTGATACTGTGGTTTGGTGGTTTTTTGTCTTCCTAGAGGATGAATGGTTAATGTCAGGATTTGATGTCAGTGCAGGGGCATCTTTCCAAAGCTGTGGCAATGGCCAAAGAAGCCAATTTCTCCATTACCAACAGCCTCAATAAACAAAATACAGTCATAAGAAATTGCATTTGTGACACAGTGTTTTTATTTTCTTGGACAATTTTGACTCTTAGTATTTCTCTTGCAGAACAGCAGAAGTAGACCAGGCAGTCCAAAGTAGATTACATCATTAACAGACATAAAGAGAAAAAGCTCTTTCATGCAATCGTATATGTACTACAGTATGTTATAGGTTTATTGTTGTGGTAACAGAGCAAGAAAATGATGGATGTTGGTGAAGGTCCAATACAATGCTCACGTCTGAGAATAGGTCAGTAATACTGAACTCTTTTGGACTGGTCTAAGAGGCTAACAAAAGAGCAGTAAATTGAATCACTTAAATGTTTAATTTTTGTCGTTACTGGCTGTTGCGAAATCGGCGTCAATCATCCCTCCATAGCACTAATGTAAGAGCATGTTGGGGTACGGAACACCCCATTGTCGGGCTTCGGAGCAGGAGGAGCTTATTGCCATAAGGGGGTAAGAAAAAGAATAGTGAGAGACAGCGAGCGAGAGAATGGATGCAGGTGCGAGTGAAACGTGCCGGACAGATTGAAGCACCGGTGTCAGAGGACGCCGTAGCTCATGAGCCCGTCAAACAGGATCCCTTATTGACTGCCAGTAACATCAGTCCAGGCGCCGGCTCGGAACACAGATCATGTTAAGGATTTTCATTGCGTAACCCCCAGTCTGTCTTTTTCATGGTGGGTTCAGATTTCGTGAATGGGTTTCATAATTAATGCCTTGATGGTTACTAATGGCTGTGGCAGTGGAAGCTTTGTACTGCACTCTAATTAGCGATTATAAAAGGTTAGGAGTGCTTGTGAGAATCAACACGCTGTCACGAGATGAAGTGGGATGATGAAGCTTTTTGTTGAAAATGATCATGATTGAAAGATCACGTCTGAGCTTCAAAGTGAATACCCAAGCTTTCGCATATATACGGATATTATTTAAACCAAATTCAACACTAATTGCATCATTATTCTTTGGTTGTTTTACGCACAAGTTTAAGCGACCTCTGACACACACAACATGACAAGCATGATTCCTTTCGCAGTTGAACAGCACAAAGTTCAATTAAACCAACATCGTGCAACAATTTTACCTTCAAATACAAACTTCAAAATCAGTTTGATGGGCCGCCGCCTTGCAACACTGGTTCCAGCGGTTCTGTCATTCCCACTCCACATCTCAATCACCCGTTCTTCCACTGTGTAACCTCATTTGAGCAGTCGGATCTCCTACACAGATGTGTGCAACGCTTTAAAGCGCTGCCTCACACACCGCCAACTCGGTGAATTTTACTGCTGCACAGCAACATTGCAACAGACGTCACATTAGTAAAAACAAAAATTTCACTTCATCGGAAAGAAAAAAAAAAGCCCTTCTCCTCAGTCCCAGTCTGGTGTTCAAATACCATGTTTCTGCCATCTGAATAGTGTGGAACTCTCCCCACTTGCAAATCAACAGGGTGCTACTGTATGTATGCAACATCCTGCAATAACCACTTTTGGTGGCCATGGCCACCATTCAAAACTTACATATTGTTGCATTTAGGGAAAGCTATTAATTCTCAGGTTAACATGTTCTTTGTCAGGACCAGCTAATAATTGAAATAGACAAGTTGTGTTGGTTATAAGGTGTCTTTTTAAATAAATGTTACTCTTTAGGTGCGGTGTCAAACACAAGAAAACACCTTTGGGGAATTACTTTGACTTTCACCCGTGTTCCACTGTTTTGAGCTTTTATTCATGACTCCTGGACAAAATGCAATGCATCAACATTCAGGCAGTCCCTAGAGTTACAACTTGCCATTTAATGGTTGGGTGTTTGTTGTGCAGAATAAGTTATTAGTGTTGGGTACGTTCTTTGGGAAATATACAGTAAATGTGCTGATAACAAAAGGGGCCTGGCATACTAGATGACAAATCTTGCTCAAACAGTGTAACTGTCATTTTTTAAATAGTGCATTAAATAAACATTGACATTACCAGTGTTGACCAAAAGATACAATTTTGACTTAGCAACTAAGAGGAAGAATTCGTGCAGACGGCTTCTTATAGTTCCTCACCAACAAGCACTGACATGGGTGCTATTATTATTAACATGACCCATTATGTTGTTTTGGAGAGGAACTGCACAGCTAACCTATGTTAATACAGCTGAGCGTGTGTATGGAGATGATTTCTTTGCTATCCTGAGCCTTTGCCCAGAAAGAAAATTTAGTAGCTACAGAGCAACAGACTGGAAGTAGGCTTGGCTGTCTGCTCAGGCTCCATGATAACACTCATGAAATATCCTTTTTCCCTGTCAGCCCTCTCTTTCCTTTTAAAACATGACCCTTTTCCCCTTAACCTGGTGAACCGGTAAACCCCAGGCTGCCCGGTTTAGGAGGAAATCACATCTTAGCTCTCTAATCTGATGCAGGGCTGCGGAGCTGGTAGACATTTGAACGAAGGCCTCTGAATCATAGCAGGTTAAGTGCTTCCATGAAGCCTCACACTGTACCAGGCCTCCGCCACAGCAACAGTGGTTCAAATCCATCTGCACTTCCTCCTCAATCTCCAGCAAATAGCCCGCAAGAGGAACCGACCAGCTGGCTCATTATGTGAGCGGCCTCATTTAGTCATCATAGGAACGCTTCCTGTTGTGCCATCCACCCTAGTTTTTAATCTGGCACCCCAAACTATTCAGGCATGAGTACAAAATGGCTGTTAAGAACAATTTCTTTAGTCATTTACATGACTACTTCCTCCCGCCAATTTATCGGCTGAGCTCTGACTCCGTTTGCTTGTTGGTTCGCATCTGGACAACACTCGCTGGCTTTCAGTCATTCGCTCTGTGTACTCATATCTCGCTGTTTATAAATCAAGGTTTCCCAGGCCAAAGGAGGAGGAGTGAATATGCTTCAAGGAAAAACTTATCATGCATGTGTGAATTTGTCTTCGTCAGCTTGAAGATCTGGAAAAAAAGAAAAAAAGAAAAAAAAATCAGCACTATCTTTGAGTCAAATTAAAGCCCCATTCTCAGCAGATGAGGCTGGCTGCTAAAAGGGTCTGGCTTCACAGTGGAAATGATATGTGTAAACTATGTAATGTGAATGTTTTAGCCAAGCTGTGTTTAATTTTGTATCCTGACGAAGTGCATGAGAAACCTGCCTCTCCTTAGCTGTCTGTCTGTTGAATCATATGGATATAATTTCATCCATTTACGTTTTTCTGCTCTTTGCTGTGGTTGCCACAGGGCATTTGGAAGCAGGCAGATTAAATGCACATGTTCCTCCCATCCGCAGCCGGGACACTCCGCTCCACAATCTTCCCTCCGAACAGATTCTGAAGTGTTGGTGGTTTTCCTCGTTGGTCGGAGCAGAGAAAAACACCTTGTGATAAACCAACTTATTCCACCAAGCCCCCTTTTTTCATAAAGTTATACAGGCTGCTTTTGAGCATTGGCACTTCATAACATGTTTTATTTGGCCGATTTTTTTTTTTCTTTTGCCACCAAAACTTAGCCAGTCATTTATTCTGTGAACTTTGGAAGTAAAGGATCTTGGATGAAGAAGGTAAGACTAATCAAGGTAGAAAGCTGGACTAGATTGTAAGGCTTTGAGGACCTTTTTCTTTTACGCCGGCGCCTCTAAACATTAGTAATTGTGAATTTCATGCCAGCTAGCTGCCAAACAGATAGATCCTGTCTCCCCGTCATTAGCTAGAGTCTTGAACTACGATTACTGCCCAGGGCCAGGGAGATATACTGTGTTAGTGAAAGGGATATTAAAGGATTCCCGAGGAAAACCTTGGGTCTCAGACAAAATCCTGGGGGAAAACTACTCCTGTAGGTGATGACCTGAGCTGCTAAGACCACAGTCAGAAATTATTTTCTAAAGGCCCTCTACCTTACCCCTGATTCTCTCCTCTCCCTTCATCTTTCTTCTTATGCCATTTGCAAAGGCGTTTAATCAGATTTCTGTCTGACATGTCAGCAGCCACATTTTCTCCTAACGCCACTCTATAACGGCTGGTTTGTTCCCATCATCCACAGCTCCTGCAGGTTGCTAATGAGCCACTGCATGTGAGGAGAGCCGTACACTGCTGCCTTGTAGCCCCGACACTGTTTGGCCTTTTCCCTGCCAGTCAGGAGTCATTTCCCATGAAGGTCTCAGGCGGGCCCGCGCTTTCACTCGCCTGCAAGCCGGGCCCATAAACTGTCTGCTGTGATCAGCTACCTGTCCACCCTTTCAACCCGCTCTCACCCCCTTCAGCCATGTCAAGACCCTGCTGTCATCCCCAATGTTTACTGAGCTACTGAACTCCCCACTCAGGAGTGATATTGAGTGCCTCTCCCCTCCTGTGGTTATCTCCCGGTTTAGCTTAGACGGAGGTTTCGGAGCGGAAAACTAAACATGTTTAAAGCAATTAATGTGATTACTGCTGTCTAAACTGTTTTCATAGATAATATCAAAGGTAAAATTAATCCTACGTCAGAGGCCTCAGCCAACACGTCTGTCTGTTTACAGCACTTTAAGCTATGTGCTCATTACTTCCTCGCTGCTATTGGAGAATATAGGGAACATAGTGACGTTTATCATTTTAACTCAGTCTCACAACCCATCGGCTATGAAAGAGCCTTTTGGGGAGCAACCAAAATTTGTAGCCCTCAGTTCGCCAGTTATGACTTACGGTCCGATCAGCAATTTGACATGTGAGAATGGAGCTGGAGTTGAGAGATGACATTTATGGCCAGATTATTTCACAGTGGATTTAACTGCAGATCAACTAAAAAGCCAAACTGTCCTCAGACAATAGCCAAACTGCTCCAAGATTACATATCAGCCATCTTGTGATGCTTTTCATATGGACTATTTATCTGCATGCCACAGGGACTACAACTGGAAATCAGGCCTCAAATCTTTAATCTATCATTTACAGATTCTGCATTTTCATATGCAGAATAATAAATAATAATTACAATATATACTTTATTAATCCCAGAGGAAACTGTAAATTTTTCTCCACATTTGACCCATCCCTTGGGGGAGCGGTGAGCAGCAGCGGTCCTGCGCTCGGGGATCATTGGCGAATGGCTGGAGAATGTGTGTGTAGATATTTCCATAGGCTCTTATCATTACTGCAGTCATTATCATTTCAACACTGCTCAGTCCAGTGGGAATCAAATATATATAACTTGGGACATTTAAACGCCATGAGTCACCAAAACACACACCATTCCTCAGTAGCTGCAGCAATACTGAGTACAAATGAAGTATAGGCTTTTAACAATTGCTGAACTCACTGAAAGAAGTCAACCCTCGAATTAGCCGCACTGAAACATCTTACTGTAGCATAAAATTTCTCATGCCAGGTTTCTGGGTAATGTCTATGCCCAGAGGTGGCATAGCCTGTTGGTTTCCCAGCTGGCAGGAAAACCTCACAGTCAGCCGTCTCCTTGCTAGTCCAGCTTCCAAAGTAATAATATGCTCTACGCGATTAACACGGTTTCCTCCACGGACCCCGAACTATAATTTAGCCTCAAATTTGTATTGCGGAAAAGAAAGCAATGAAAGAGTGATTATTCCCTTATACATAAATACACACATTTGGCACGTCAATAATAGCAGTGTTTGTTTTCCAAACTCAAATGCTCGGCGCCATATTTCAGCAGTCAGCATGGACCGTGTCTGTCATGACCAGCATGGCAGAGTGGATGTTCCTGTGGACTGAGATATTTATTAAACTTTCCCACCCTTGCTGCCTCTCTTGTTTCCATCCAACGCGTTTGATTGGCATGAGTCTAGAAAAATATGTTTCCGCTATGCATCGTTGGGCCATGTGAAGACATTTTCCATGGATGTATGCTGAAGTCTGACTCGCGTGCATGTATGCACTACTGTATATATTTATACATTGTATATCTTGTATCATACATATTCAGGGTTCGGTATTTTTATATAAGCAGTCAGATATTTCCATTTAAAAATCATCATTTTGCAAATTTAAAAGTGTAGCCTATGTAACTTCTTGCTTTCTTTTCAGATGATTGTAGATACTAATTGAATGAATAAAAGGGAGGATGCACTGCTTGGGTCTGACAAGTTAAATATAAGCTTTTGAACCATAATGAAGATATGTGCTTTGAGCCATTTGAGGATTTTTTTTCCCCCCTTCCTAAACATGTTTAATAGCTGATACATGCAGTCAGAATAAATTTTTTTAGTTGACTTTTTGAGAGGATTTAAGTTTTGCTCCAGTACGCAACTTGTTTTAAGATGTCGACTACTGAAAAGAAACTCATCTGTCTGATTGCGGATGTCCAGATGTCTTACACATCTCGTGAGGAGTTCTGCACTGCGTAGCTATAAGACAGCAGACACACAGACACCCACAGATCAGCCTGGTCACCCAACACGGTTCTACCATGACTGGCTTAGGTTTCGCCTATATTAAATGGAGCTTAGTGAATAGAAGGCTCGGTCTGTGTTGTGTGAGTGAATGAAGGAGACCAGGGATGAGCATTGAGGCCAGATGAAGCTAGAGGCCCATTAGAAGAATGGTGTCACTCTCTCCTTAGCTGTAACATGACCTGTTATCGGCAGGCTTCACTAAAGGTCAGGATACAATGGACAGTAATAGTTTGTGGATGAAATTGTATTTGCACTGTGGCCAGCTAAGGAACTGGTTTTAGGTAAAGTTCAATGACAGGGACCTGTTACCTTAGAAGAAACCTTAAATAATTTAAAGTCAGTGCAACTCTGTTTAAACCATAGACTTCACGATATGTAACTTTCTTCGGCTGTACAAAAATGAAGCCATTTTGTGCTATTGATGTAACATGGAGTCTGCACAGCAGTGATCCGGAGATGGGGCTATGTTATCGAGGT
>CAAKHG010050546.1:75782-100896 GCA_901007715.1 Dactylopterus volitans
AGCTCAGCTGAATCACAAGCCATTGGTGAGCTGAAGAACCACTTTTTTTTCGTTTTATCCTCTTTCATTTATTATATACAATTTCCAAACAGAAGTCTGTAAGTGGCACCGCGACTGGGCAGTGCCTACCTGTCACTCAAAGAGGCCCTTTATTTTGTCAAACTCTATCCCTTATGAATTCAAATGGATAACTATGTGGCAGATAAAAAAAATTCTGTATGTACAGTTCTCATTCTGAAATCAAATCTGCTTTTTTGCATCAGGTTGTAAACACGTTTATTTGTGCTGTAAACTTGGGCCTAAATAGATTGACTCACTTTTGGAGCCGGCCTCAAGTGGCTTTTCAAAGAACTGCAGTTCTTGGCACTTGGTCAAGCCAGATGTTGACCTTGAAGTTAAACCAGAGAGACAACGCCTGCATGGCTCCCTGTTTCTCTGTGTTTCAACATCAGCTTTGTGTTTTTGACTAAGAATTAAGAAACCTCTACCATCCAACTCTTTGATTTAACAATTGTAGTATTTCTTGCTTTCATTAGGAATATGGAAGGTTAAGATCAGATTCCACACATGGCTGCTTGAATTCATTTCACCAGTTTATTTAGAGCATTGTTCCTCTTGGAGCTGCTTTTCATCCATCTACAATTTCTCTTTGTGTGTCTTTACTCTGTAATTTACGTTTGTCCACACTTTTATCTATTTCCGCACCAGCATTACAAACCAAGCACACGAAGATGCAGTAACTGACACAGGATGATTTGCACATGGCTGTTCAAAGGCAGGACCCTGACACTTTTGTGTCTGGTTATACCGATGTCAAAGTTAGTGGATACAAGCAACATTGAGCAACATCCCATACTACTGTGAAGCCGCACACTTGGTGACTCCTTATACAGCAGATCCTGCAGGGGGCAATGACGGGGATACGTTCACCCACCAGTCAGCTGTTTGTTCTCCTGTTTAAGAGCAGGAGTGGACATGCGAGACGCATCATGAATCATTCACGTGTTAACAAATCTGTGGTGTTCATTGGCTGAGTGGTTGGGATCAAATGGGGCAAGCAGGGTCGGATATGAGCTTGTTTGCAGTCACTGTCACTTGTCAGTCTAATGTGCTATACACAGCAGAACACTTATCTCATGCTATGCATTACAGCCCATTAACTCCAGCCGCATGGCACACTCTAGTTCCCCGACAGCCTTGAGGCAGGTGAACAGTTGCGCATGCTGCTGCCTTTCAAGTGTGTTTCTACAAAGGTACTTGGATTGGCTCTGTAACTCAAGAGCCATGGAAAAATGTTAGCAATTATGACACCCATCATCTTAAGCATCTCTCTCTTTTCCATTGAATATGTGGTGAACTCTGCAGCTGTGCAAGTGATCAAGGGAAACAAAACCCACATTCTACCGCCCCCACTGACATATTTTTTTCTGCGTGTACCTCTTGTATACATTAATTCACATGCATTTCCACCTTTGGTGCTGCGCATACCTGCCTGAGTGCGTTCTTCTTTGCGTATCTTTAGACGTATGGATGTACTCCTGTGTCATGCGCGTGTGCGTGTGTGTTTGTGTGTCATCCATTTTCCGCAGTTTGAGGGCTGTAACAAAGCGTTTTCACGTCTGGAGAACCTGAAGATCCACCTGAGGAGCCACACAGGAGAGAAGCCATACCTGTGCCAGCACCCTGGCTGCCAGAAAGCTTTCAGCAACTCCAGCGACCGCGCCAAGCATCAGCGCACTCACCTGGACACGGTCAGGAACTAAGTCTCTGCTGTGTCTCACCTCGAAATGTTTCACCTGAGTAGATTAATGTTTAATTCGTCCCGAGCCAACAGTTAAAATAGTCTGGGTGGCCGGTCTGTTGCAAAAAGGATGGCTGCATAGGATAAACATTTGTGTGACAGATTCAGCTTTACCAAATTAATTCAAGGGTAAGATTACGTTCTGCATTGAAATACCAAAAAACCTGTATAACAGTGTTTGTAGCAAAACTGGCAACAATTGTTTATACAGCGCGCGTGTGTGTGTATGCTTTTACACCCACATTAAAAACTGTGCAGCCCTCCAAGCCTGGTTGCCTATTTCCACATCTTGACAGTGTTACCATGCTGTCACTCAGTGAGCAGTGTGGCATTCTCGCTCCACTGGCACTGACACGCTGCAGATCGTTAAACGGTCGGTTCCATTGGGCCGAGTCGCTGCTCGGGCCTCGGCAGGCTTGGATTGGTGCTGCGGGCTGAGACAGAGCTTCGCCTGTTTCTCTGACCTGGGCGAAGAGAGGGAAAGGTTGAGTCAGCCATCGCTGCCACTCGTCATGTCTCAGTAACCCGACCAATACCTCACTTTATCACCATCTGCATCCCGACACAGCTGGCAAATAAATAAGCTTTACTTGAGTACTATTGAGCTATTTGTTTCTTATTTATTATAGTTTTCTGCTTCACGTTTAAAAGTACATGAATCAGCGGTCTCAATAAAGGCGCCATCTTTTATTAAATGTTTGGGATTTATTAGATGTTTATCAGATACCTCCAGCCAGGTTTTAAATCAACTAGCCAGATTGCAGCTCTAGAAAACAAGGACAATATATTAGAAGTTCTCTTTGAAGGAGTCAGTAATACTCAGTTTGCCTGACTTTGATCTATTGTTAAAACTGGCAATCACATAAATCCATATTTAGAGTAAATTTAGTCAAGTCAAAATAATTCCATTGGGATTATAATCACCACCATCACTGATTTGTCTGAAGACAACTGCACAATTTAATGACGCTCTCAATATTTAGACATTAAACTTGTATTAGGAAATACTAGTTGAAGTCCTCTAATTATTTTTACTCCCTATTACTTATGCAAAACTTGCACTGCTTACATCATTTCAGTCTTATTCTTGTATAATATTTCTAATTCCAGAATATGCTCCCCATGTGTCTCCATGAGTAAATCATTTAAAACTTTTATGCAAGTGGGAGACTTTGTTATAGTTAAGGGTTTTCTGCCGCCACCCGCTTATTCCACAGTCGACAAATGATACAGCTAATCTGGGACCCCGATGCTTATGGCTGCACATTAACACCCTGCTAAGGCCTTCGCCGTTTCTGCCCAGCTGCCTGCTCTGCCAAAAACACTTAAGGGGTAAATCATTTTCGAGCTTTAATGATATTTATTCTAACCAGGAGTCATGCTTGATTTTGTTACTCAAGGCTCTGCGCCGTATTGAGCGCGTTACTCGGCAAAACAAACATGGCGGAGATGAGTGGCACGGTAAGCGCCTTGCAAAAACAATGGGTTATTTACAGAGAGGGTCGCGGTACGCAGGCAGCGCTTGTAAGGGCGTGTATCGCCTTACACTTTAATGGCCATCTTATATTCCTGAGGATGAAAAACTAAATTGCCGTGAGGGGAAAATCCCTCAATCAGCGCGCTACATGCTATATTTGCTTGGCTAATGAGAGGAATGTGAAATGATTAGGAAAAATCATTTTACAGATGTATTTTCTGGTATATTAGTTCCCCACTTCCCTTACCTGATGAATCTATCCCCCTGTTAGACTGTGTAGAATACCACTATCCAGCTCTATGCATATTACCTTGTTTTCTACCAAACATATTTTTGTCTTCTGCCTAGTTGATTTTTAGCATTTTAGGCAGACTACATTTTAAATAAGCTCTTAGGTTAATCATGCAGTATTGATGGTTCGTTTGGTACGAAGAGAGGGAGGTTTCAATTCGACAGCGAGAGAAGACGGGCAGAACACAGTCTAAGAAAAGAAAACTGCATGGTCTTACTGGGAAAAAAATTTAATATGAAATTATTTTAGAATTGATCCACTGTCTCTTCTTTTCATGCTTTTCCCCTCTTACCTCAAATTCTGTGCCTTTCTCAGCTGAAAGGTAGGACTTGAACTTTGCCTTCACTTCAGCAAATTTCAAACTTAAATTCTGTGGTGTCTCTTTTATAGCTACCCTGCTTTTTTTTTTCTTCCCCTGCGTCCTCCTCACAATAAAGTGAATTTAAATGTGTGTCATGCTTTAAGCTGACGTTAAATACGGCTCTCTGTCTGCTCACAGAAACCGTACGCATGTCAGATCCCTGGCTGCACCAAGCGATACACAGATCCCAGCTCCCTACGCAAACATGTCAAGATCCACTCAGCCAAAGAGCAACAGGTGCGTAGAAAGGTAAGACAGTGGGAGGGAGGCTGCGTCAAAGAAGCTGCACATGCAAAAATGTCAACATGTAGAAAAGAAACGGGTAGCCACATTACAGCAACTCAACTAGCCCCATCATCCGTTCTCTACCGTAAGAAAATCTCAGATGCTTAACGTGGTTTGTGGTGTTGCCACAGTGCGTTCCTCCCATACACATCACGCTCCACTGAAAAAGTTCCACACATGAGGACGTTTACATTCATTCCGTCAACGCTGTGCTCAGCGGCTCCCACATTCACAAGTAGGAAGTAGTTCCTCTCAAGTAGGCATTATTCAGACCAGATCCTGTTGCTATTGCATTCAGTGTCCCCTGTTAATAATGAAATACACATTTACCCCCAATTACTGTGTTTAAATTTCAACCTTTTTTTTTTCGAAAAAAAAAAACAAAAAACAAAACAAACAATCACTCTTAAAACTTTCCAGTATCCATCTGCACACCACTAGTAGATGCCACCATTGTTCAATAGCTACTGATCTGTGTTTTAGTGGCCTCATTCAAGTCAACCCAGTTAGAGCCGCAGGTTTTACAGACAGACCACTTTACTTAATCTATTCTTTATGATGTGCATTATCCACAGATCCATCTAGTTAGCTTAATTCAGGGGGTGAAGGGATTCTTTTTTAGAATAATTTCCCGCACAATAGATCAGGTTTGACCACATTTCATCATGTTCTTAGTCAAAAGCCCATTCTTTTGCTGACTGGAAGAGGGTAAATAACAGAGAATGGACTCATTGTTGTGGAAGGGGCTGGATAGTGGCAGGCAGGCTGGATGATGTGTTCCTTTGCTTCGAATCGTAAAGGGAAACACATGTGTGCTTGTAGCATTGTTAATAAACTGTAGTGTGGAATACCCCAGCGGCCAGATGTTATGGACAAATGTCAAACAAACGCTCTCACTCCACTTTTGGAGCAGGCTCTTAGTTAGGGGTGTCGTTGTGGGGAAAACAGAGCCCCAATTACATGTGATGGATGTTTTTCAGGGCACTCATAAGGCTTCCCTGGAGGATATGCACATACATGTTTACTGACATACAGTATCTAAGTGTGAAATCACAATGTAGAATGATGCCAGCTGTAAAACATGTTGAAAACTTCTACAAAACTCAAAAATAAATTGCGGATTTTGTGGCCAAAAGGAAAGAAGACCTTAGAAGATACACAGATGAAGTTGTCATGCATCCACTTGGCTCAGTGCTGTCAAAAACTCTGCAACCACAGAATCATGATGAATTCATGTACATGCAGCAAGTGAGGGTGGATCTCGGGATGGCGTGACAGACAGGAAACAGAAAGACAGACAGATTGGAAGGGAAAGATGAAAAACAAAATCTTGGTGAACTGACTCTGTCATCCATTACAACTGCACTTTCTTCTGTGATCCATGACTTGTACTGAACTAGGTTACTTACAGTCTCCTTAAAGTACCTGTACCAGTTTTCACACTACATGGCATCATTAAGTTATAATTTCTTACTGTTACACACAGTGAAGATGACCCATAGTTAATGTTCCAACATGCTGAAAATACAAAATTGCTACAATAGCATTTTACATTTTGATTTTCTAATGAACTGAACATACATATTTTGGAAGAGGCTTATTCTAACCAGTTCCTCAAATGTGACCTAGTTTAATGTGTGCTGTAATGGTGTTTCTGGGAAAATAATATACAAAATCGGTAGAAATGAATGAGAAACAGGCTGCATCTTACAATTTAGATTTAGGTATGAATCCTTGTTAATATATATTTACATCATGAGATCAAGGTGTAACTGAAGAGTGAAGAGTCAATGGCAAAACCTGCATTCTTTCTAACAGCCTGCAGGCACCTGTGGTTTCAGAAAGAGGTCACTTGTACAGATTCATTTGATTTATTACCCCAGTTAATGTTTTCCCGTAATGTGTTGGTGGTTTCAACTGCGAGTTTCAAGTCTACTTGGATACAGTGTGAAATGATGGAGCAATTTTGAGTAAAATAGACAATAAAGCGGAATATGCTTGTGGCTGTAGCTACCTTGTGATTGAGTTTTCACCATGAGGGGCAGAATCAGGACAAAGGCAGTTCTCTACAGCTCCACCCTCCTATCCAAATGTGGTCACTTCCAAAAAAAACCAAGATGGCAACTGTCAAAAAGCAGAATTCAAAACTTCAAACCGATGGGTGACATCACACTGCCGTCATCCAGTTATTTTATGTGGTCTCTATGAGTGTAACTCTTACGCAGATAACTTACAAATTATCTTGCTTATTTGTAACAGTTGATCACTTTGGGCTGAAAAGTAACTGAAGACTGTATTATAATGTCAGTTGCCTAGATTTTAAATGGCAGTTCCCTGAAATACACACCATATGACACAAAATACAATATTTCACAAAAGCTACTAATTACCTAATATGCCGGTGAGGTTATCACAAATAGGTTCCCTAGTGTGTAGGAACATGTCCCCCTGTGCAAAACTCACTGATGTGTTTTATTAGTTTGTTGGCAACACTGGAGGTTTATGACACAGAAGAATGACTTATATCAAGTTTTTGCTCCACAAGCTGTATTTGCTAATAGATTCCACCAGAAGGATTGTTGGCTTTGGGCCTGGGTTCATGGGATTTGTTGACAGTAAGAAAAACATTGAATATCATCATTCCTTTACTGGAACACATTAATGAATAATAAATCTACCACATACTTTCATTCTGTGTGCATAACTCCCATTCACAGTCAGTGTTATGATGAATGATTTAAATATCTTTCTGACAAATGCAGATAAAAAGCTATAGCTATGTCCCAATCCCGGTGTTAACTTGACAGTGTTCTGAGAGTAAATTCGGGATGTCATGGTTGTCCGTGCTGTCTTGTGTGACTCCAATGTTTAAGCGTTTAGACTGATACACAGTAAACGATAGAGGCCGGCGGTGCCGCTCATCCTGAAGGCAGATCCGCCATTTTTCCAGCTGACACACATTTCCCTCGGTTTAAGTACCCTCTGAATGGTGTGTGATCAACTCTCCATCTGAAAAGTGTCTTCAGTTGCCTCCATTACTGTTGGCATGGAGAGAAACAGAAGCAATCGTGCATTGGCTCTGAGCTGGCAGAGTGATGGCTTACCCACAACGTCCAAGGCCAACAGATGACTCAAAAAGGAGTGTATGATCTTTCTTCTGGCTCTCCCTCACTTACAGTGTACCGTCATTTGCTGGGTTACTGTTTCAAATTAACATTATAATCACATTATTGCAAAAAAGGAAAACAAAAAGAGGGTTCACTGTTCAAACACACACAACTGAAGCTGTTTTTCTTTCTTCGGTTGTGTAATCTTTCTCACCAGATGGAGTCCAGGCTAAGTGGTCCAGCATCATTTCTTGTAAACGTTTGCTCATTGTTCCTTTCCACTTGTTTGTCAACAACAGCTTCGGCCCTGCCCTCACCTGGAACAGGACGTCTTGAGCGACTGTCTCTCCATGCAGCACCTCCAGAGCTCCGCCCCCTCGCAGCACCTCTACAATGGCAAAGATGGACGTTCTCCTGGACTGGGCCAAGACATCTTCACAGGTGCACCCAAGATTCTGCTCTGTCATCATCATGATGGATCTAATACAACATAATGCGTTCTTCTTCTTCTTCTTCTTTTTTTTTTAACTTTTCAAAAACAAGTTGACACAGTGCTTTGCAGACATGCAAATACCCAGATGGGCACTCATGCAGTCTTATGCCAATGTCTATTTCCTGAGGAAAAATATCTTTGCTCCAAAATTGAATGAGTTAATCTTTCGCCTGCTCTCCATCCCTGGATTCATGGAAGTCAGCCAGATAGATTTTATGTTATACTGCTGAAAAACAGACCAACAGATGTGGGTGAAAACATCCTCTGTAGCGGACATAACAATGAAAACGTGCATGGGTGCACACAGGAAAAACATAAAAAATAAAAGCAATGAATATACTAAAATATCTAAATTGAAAGCCAGTGCCAATTTAATTAAATTTGAAGCTATAAAATGTGTTCGTATTTGAGAATTTCAAAGAGGCCAATGGAGTTGCTTATGTAATTTCCCGAGGACGGATATTGCAGATCTGACAACAAACAACTCTTCACTTCAATGACTTATCAACACACCTTAAGCTACAAGTTGGAGTATAAGGAGGGGAGATCAACAATGTAAAGGCTTCTCTATGCCTTAGAATAAGTTAGGTGGTATTAGTGAAGTTACAGGATGCTGTCAAGTCAGCGGGGAGAGAACCGGCACTGTGACAGTATTTGCAAGGGGAAAAACTGACTTTTGGTCATATTGACATCCTTCATGCTACTGGTTGATCTCACTACCAACTGAGAAAATCTGGGCCCGCAGTAGTTTTGTGTTAAAACTCTAACAGCCAACAGTTACACTGAGCGAATGACTACCAGCAATGAGGGAAATTACTTCCTTCTTTTTCCTCCCCTTGGCTTCCTTTGTCCGTGTCCTTTATGGTCTATTTGCCGCTGTTGTGAATTTCATACTAATTACAAACTGCTCAGCTTAAGTTACAAACTGTAGTCCAACAATGGGCACGGATATTGTGGAGTGCGAACAACCGTTCTCCCGATTACAAGTCAGCGTCAAATCAAAGTGATTCTGTAACTGTTATTTTTAGGTGAAATAGTTGCTTATTATGGCTTTAAAGTCACTTCCAAAGGCTACAAGTAGCCAGTACAGGAAAAAACAAGACAAATATCGTCATATTTTGGCAGCACTACCTTGTACAAGCCAGAGCTGTTCAATTGATTTCTGGAAAAAGGAATCACAACAGTCCAATCTGGCAGTAAACAAAAGCATGAACAAAGGTTATCCTGGTAGCAACATCCTCTGTGGTTGAGCAATTCAAAAAGCGAGCGTAAGAGACTGGCAGCAAGTCAAAACATCAACAACCAGGGAGTATTTGTTCCAAGAACAGAACAGCCCAACAAATGAAGCCTGACTGCCAGGAATCCCAACACCTGGGGAAGCAATCATAAAGACATCCATTGGAAATCAGCGCGCATGTCAACATTCCTGCAGCTGTATTACGGTCACTTGATAGTTCACTTTGACTGGTTATTATCAATGCAAGTTTGGAGGAAAGTGTTACAGCCTCAACACTGCGCGTCTGGTTTGTAATTCATGACTGCATCCTGTCATCTTACCATGCGCAGGCTGCAAAACCCATTAACAACAAAAAACATTTATTCAATTCTGTGGCCTTTGACCATCACCAAGCATCAACACCGCTTTGAATTGGAAGCACGAGAGAGATTAATAGATTACAATCTTAAAGTCAAGAAAGATGTCCTGCAGCTTCCTCAGTTTCTGGACCCATCTGTCCTTGTTTTCTGCCTGCGCTTCATCCAGGCTCCCCATTGCTCCCTGTTATTGTTGCTGGAACTCATCACGCTGTTGACGACTGTGAACGCTCAACTTGTCTTTGACTGTCAACCCGGGGCCCCTGAGTCTTGGCTTTTTACCCTCGGCCACCCTCTGTTTTCTGAGCGAACGTGGCTCGCTCTCTTGTTTTAAATGTTTCGAACCCTGGAGGAGCTCGCTCGTGAGCTGACGTCAAACCGTTCAAAGGTGCGGCGTTATTCAAGGCCAGCAATAATGTCGCAGGTTGGCAATGAGGATCCCTATTTACATGAGCTTCACTTTGTTCCAGGGCCAAAAGGATACATGGGAGAGGTGGAGCCAAGTGGGCAGCCATCCCATCATTAACACTTGTGGAGCAGAAAATGAGTCATGCTTCCAGTCAGTGCTAAACTTGTTTTCCTGCACACCGGCTATACGTCTGCTCTTATTCACATGGCAATAGCGAGACTTACGAGAAGCCCCTCAACGTTTTATGGAGTGTAATTAGAGTGCTCCCTGATTAACCAGAGGAAGGACTCGTCATCATTTTAGTGCAGTTTTACTTGCTCCTGCTGTTATGCTGAGACCTTGATATTCCTCACCATCTCCGTCTTGCACACAGCTTTCCTCCTGAGCCCGACCAGAAGCCCTTCAGAGCCAATCCGCAACATCCACAGAACATCTCCAGCAATTCTTACAAAAGCCCCCCCCGCTCCCCATCTAAGGGGACTAGTGATGAAATTGAGGCCATTATTTGTCGACTGTTTTGCCGCTCTGGTAGCAGATGTTGGGGCTAAAGGGGAAAACATTTAAGCTCTGTGATTGATGATTTGGGCATAATGAATCAGGCTTGTAACCATTTCAGAGTGCTGTCAGATCAGGCCTTGGCATGCTTCCACTTGAAAACAGCTGGACCTGGAGACAGCAAAAACCAGGAGCACCAGTGTTTCTCCTTCCTTTCATCTCCTCCTGACTGCTCCTCTCATCGCTGGTAGCTGAACCAGACGATCAGCACGGCTCTCTTGTCCTGGATGCTGGGAAAGAAATTAGGCAATAATGGAGGGTGGAGTTGTCGGGGGAAAAAAAACAATAAACTGTCTTCTGAAAGGGTTGTTTTGTGAAATCAGTGTATTCGCTTTTCTTTTCGAGCTGGATGAGAAGATTGATACGACTCGGCTGCTGTAAGTAATGTCAGTACGGAGGTGCAGCCAGCAGCTCGTGGTTAGCTTAGCTTAGCACAAAGACCGCGGCTCTCCAACCACCAACACATGTAAGGTTTGCTCATTAGCAAATTATATCTTGTACTTTCAAAATGAGAAAACCCAAGTGTAAAAGCAACATATTGTGCTGATTTAGGGTTTATGTGCTCAGTGGCTTGTTGCCTAATGTGTTACATCAAACACGCAGAGTTATTATGTCCAACTGCAGCTCCGAAGAGACCTAACAAAGTTCGAGGGAACAGGCAAAAATTGTAAACGCTGGTTTCAGATTTACATTTTAGAAGATTGTTAGTAGGTTGGCGAAAAGAAGGCAAGAAAGAAAGTAAGCAAGAGTTTTTTTTTCACCAAAAACTAAATAACATTATTTATTATTTGCAGTCCTATTGGAATCTGAACAGGAAAAATGAATGATGAGTTAAGAGCTTTTCTATCCAACTTTAGTGCACTGCTCACAATACTGCAATGGTCACATAGCCATGCGTGCACACACACACACACACTCAACAACCGAGGGGTACCTGCCCATTAACCTTAATTCTCCTTGTATTTGTTCAAACACATGTAACATTTTAGTTTGTTTTGTAAAACAACAAACAGTTGAAAGGACAACCGAGGCCAAACCCCATAGCGGCACGAACAATGTACCCTAAATTACAAACAGTGCAAAACACAGAACATTTTATTTTGCAAAGCTCCCTGATTGGATGGAGGTTGTCAAAACAAAACCCTGTTGCCATGAAATGGCTTTTAATTTGCTCAAAGGGAAGATGGAGTGCAGGGCCTCCAGTTTATTTGGCACGTTTACCGAATTAGCTTTGTTTGTCTTTCAGGCTTGTACACTGGCTCCAGCACCCCCCACCACAGCGCCTCGGTGGAGCTCCTCTCCCCCACCCCCAACCCTGCCCCCACCTCTGCCGCTGACCTGCCCTCGCGACAACACCGGCTGGACCGCGACCTCGGCAGCCCTCATCACCTGTCCCCACTGGCTGCCATGGACAGCACGAGAGAGGGGTGAGTCATCAGCAGGTCCTGGATGCGCTCAGGTCCGGCGGTGAAAGCCATGACAGTGGAGAGTCAAACAACAGTCCTGACACAGGCAAAGATGTTCCTCTGACCAGGGAGGTCAAGCAGTTAAACTTTATGATAACAGAAATAAACGCAAATAACAATACATTTACCATTCTCAAGCATGATTGTCATATCCTTGTTATTAGACAAACAGACAGAGGTCAGTTGGACCTTTTAACTATATTAATAATATTATGATCCTCACGCTAATTCTGACCCACCGTGTCTCCATTGTTTTTCACCTATTCATCATCCTGAATCCAGGCAGAACGGCAGGGCGAACCCACTTAGATCATGTTAGCTTAAACCTCTCGTCCTGCTGACAAACCCATTTGGCCGCATTACTGGAAACAAACTCCACAACCCCGGAGATGTCCCTCAAGGGAAGACGGGCTGTGCTGGTCGGTGCAGGGTCAGCGTGACACATGACTCGCTCTATTTCTGGCACTCGCATCGGTGTTCATAAGGTCCCCCATCTCTACTGGATACAAGAGCGTCAGCACCATGACCAAACCGCTTTGCCGGATATGATTCATGCTTTAATAAGAGCAAACTGTCAAAGCAGCGAGATGGGATCATCCTCTGGTGTTTATTTAACGAGGAGGAACACCCTGAAGTTATGAGTGGCGTTACCCTCACAACAAGATTCACCAGGTTCACGTACAATTCATGTTGCATTTAACTATACCGTAATTTAGCACATACAAAACCAGCAATGGTGAGCAGCGGTAAACACTCAAAAGATGATGACTCTTAATTGAGAAAATGTTTACCTTCGGGGATACATTTAAAGAGAAGGCAGTAAAACTGAAGACAGTTTTAGGATTATTTAGTTTGTGTGCCAGTATTGCAACATCTGTGGCGCAGGGGAGCACATTATCATTCTCTCTGTTCTGTAATAAATTTCTTTTATTTGTCGCACATTTTCATCAAAACTGTTTTTTATAAGTGACGGCATCACACACGTCACCAGAGCGCATCAGTGCCCTGCAGCTCTTGTGCTCAAGGGCACTGCAGCAGGGATGGACCACTTCTTCTCATGTGTTCATGTTTTTCCAGCGTGCGTGTGTCAGGCACAGAATGTTTCCTATTAGTGTCGAAGATTTCCCCAGAGAGCCAGCCGAGCATTTAGGGAGCCTGAGTGTCGCCGCGATCAGAGTGTGTACTGTATGAAACAATGTGCTGAAAACCAGGGAGGTAGAAAAGGAAAACAATCTTTTACAGTTTAATAACATTGAGAAAGAGCGGATGGAATCAAGCATCATAAACCCAGAGTTACAAAAGTGATAGTGTTACGTAAGCACACCTTCTCTGTGGTCTGCTGTGTGTGTGTGTGTGTGTGTGTGTGTGTGTGTGTGTGTGTGTATGTGTGTATATAACAGGCTTGATGGCTTTCCTACTCTTGAGACCAGCATGCAACAGAGCGTGCATGTGGGAATATGTGTGAGTGAGAGGAGTTTACATCTAGCAAACCAGGAAACACACATGATTGTGGGTGATTGGGGCAGTCAGGCACAGCCGACCTGTCGACTTCCAGCACAAACAGTGCGCAGCGGCCCGGCGAGGTGAAACCGTCTGGATGTAAACGTCCGAGCGCCAGGTCGGGCCTGGAAGCATCTGGATGGTGATGTGTTGTTTCAAGGCTTAAAAGCAGGAGGAGAACTCTGTTGAAATTACCTCGCGGTTTCAGTGCCTCTTTCTCGGCGGCATGCACAATTACCAGTGCGCGGAGAAGAATGTGAAGTGAAAAGGGCCCGGGCAGGGTGTGCTGTAGCACTGGTTGCATAGGCAGAGTGACATATTGGATGTGAGGCATGGGTCTGCTCCTTTGGGTGCATGATGAGGAACATCTGAACATGTGTAAATCTAGATCTACCCGTGAGTGTTTACGCATGTATGTGTGCATGTATGTGGTTAGCGGTGAGAATCCCACTTTTTTTTTTTCTTTAGATTCATATGTAACTTAAGCACCCATTAGAGCAAATAAGTCATCTCCCTTGTCCATGAACATCTGTGCTCTCCCATGTGCACGCTTCTGACGTGGTGACAACGCTGCATTGAAATTGCAAATTTACAGATTTCATCAAATCAACATGTTCCCTCACAAACGCGCACACACAGACACACGCGCGCACACACACACACACACAACGTAGCACTCTATCTGTTGATCACGGATGAAGTATGGACAGAGGGCGGGGTGAAGAGTTAAAAGGCGAGCTGTGGCAGGACCTACAACCAGCCGGGCATGAAACGTCGACTTACATTTGCCTGAAGATGGAGCATTTGATTTACATGTTTAAAGCCTTGAGTATACAGGCTGCTGCCAAAGTCAATACAAGCGCTGCACTTGTTTTTCCCAAACGGTTTAGCAGGACATTAAACATTTTGACAAAATTATCAAACTAACCTGCCTCGAGTGTGGCAGCCTCTGACCTCATAGCTAAATGTGTTTACCCTGGCTCGAATGGCCCATTTGGAGTCGTTTTACTTTGCAAATAGAAGTGTCATTTTTCTGAAGCTAATATTAAAATATGCCAGTTAAAATACTTTTACCTTCGGCGACCGGTATGGCACAAGTGGAGTGCATGTGTGTGTTAGAGAGCAATGGTGTGTGCAGGGTGCTGCTGGAGCATGGTGACCCGTGCTCACAGAGAGATGGGTGGTAAATGTTGTCATTCACTGCTTTGGCTATGTGTGGTTATATAATTACAGAGGGGAGTGTCTACTGGGCTTTACCTACATATTGATATTAGAGCCCCTCTGCAAATATTAGTCTGAGGTGGTTTGATACCTCAGCAGTGATTGACACAGGCTAATTGAATTAGAGTGGCAACGGAGACGGCACAGAGCTACATTAAGGTTTCCTGCTCTGAAGGCGGACGTTCAGCGGCCCATAACCTGACACCGTCCTTTCCTCCAGCCATAATCATCCTGCAATGATCCAGAAAATGAGTGTCAGTCTCATAACCGAAAACAAAACCATTTTTAGGGTAATCACTCTTGGCAACATGTGGTCAGTCACTCACTTTTTAATTATTTATGTTTTTTTTATCCTTGTAGTCCTTGATTAACCAGTCCACACAAGTGTTCATCTCAAAGGCAGAGTCAGACGATTTACCATCAAATTCCTCCAGGGAGGAAGGAGATTAAAGCGGGATCCTCTGTGTTTGGGGCAGTTATCTTTCTGGGACTAACATTCTAGCCCCAAAATATCACTTTGCTCTTCCTCTGGGGGCCTGCAGGGCCAGCTTAACATTAGCTTAGCTTTAGCCAGGATGCTGCAGTCTATCTCTCAAGCCGAGTTTTAGCTTGCTAACCAGAACCAGAAGTGTTCCCACCGATCTGTGCCAAACAAACCCCTGTCATCCATCAGTGGGGCTTAATGGGGGGGAGGAGGGGTGTGCGTAAGGGGGAGATGAGAGGGGAGGCAGAGGGTGTTTGTGAGAGAACGTCGGGTCAGTGGAAGATGAGGTCTTATCCCTGCTCCCTGGTGGGACAGTCAGCTGCAGGTGAAGGGAAGACGAACGAGGAGCAGAGCAGGCATGCTCATGAATCTTCAGCTTTCCTTCCATCAGGCCTCCATACAAAGAGCCAAGTCGGCAAGCGCAACCTCTCTTTCATAGTCGAACAGTTGAACCCGAGTATCGATGATGTCGATGCCCAAACATCTGGGCACGAGTCATTTTGTCTGGACTTTTGTGGCTTTAGTGCATCATCAGGCACTTTTGGCTGGAGAGTGTTTTTTTTTTTTCCATTTTTTATCTTGTAGTGTTTCTGTGGCCATGAACATCAGTGCCTAAAAAAAAAAAAAAAACCTCTTTCCCAGAATGACATCAACTTTCCCAGATTACTCACAGAAAAAACGCACAGAGCCATTCATGTGAGAATCTCAGAGCTTCGCCCACCACGCCATTCCCAACGAGCAAAGAGTGAGCCCTCGTAAATTCTTCTCATCCCTTTCAGAGCTTTATCTTCATGCAATAGGTCACAGGTTACATCACTGTGCAATAATAGACAGCACACAGGAGTATACCGATCTCTCTACACTCTCCCTCGCTCATCATCCTTCTCAGTATTTATAAAATTGAACTCATCAATCTGAAAGCCTCACCTTAAAATCCCCTCCAAGTCTACCTTCAGGAATCAACAGGTCAACAGTCAGCTCACTTTCTCATTGCAGTGGGACAGAAGTGGGTGGGCTGGCTGGAAAAAGCAGAGTAGAGCATGATGGTCAGTGAAGATGAATATCGGGGGAGAGATTAATGTGGCATATGAAAGATTCTCCTCATTCCTCCAGCCTGAGTAGCTAGCCAGCAAAAGACTAGCAAAGATCAGGGCCGGGGGCAGCTGGCAGTGATTAGCTTGTGATTCACTTTAGCTGCACATAGAGGCAGCTTGTAAAAATATGAACAGTATAACTGTTTCCTGAGTTAGTGCTGACAGCAGTTCCCGGGGGAATGGTGCTCTCTGCAGGAACACATGACCACGCAGCGGACCCGTGCCAGCCCGTGGATTAGCCACGCTCGCTAACTGCTAGCTCCTCCAGAGCCGCACTCACACAAGGTGCCATACAAGCTTCCTGAGATTTGTAGAGATGGACGCGAAGGGTCAAGTGCAGTCCACATTCGGCGCTCACTGGAGCTCAAGACCCACAGTAATATTTTGGAAAGCAGGAGGCGCTCTAGAGAAAAAGAAAAATACCTTCATCATCAAACAATTATTCCCTTGTTACCTCTCAAGCCATCGTAAATGCGAAGATGTGGAGATTTGCAAATGCTGTAAAACTCTCAAAAGTCCAAACACACGAGCGGCAAAATGTGCCCAAAGTATTAGGCAGTAGAATGTTACATTATCATCACGTCGATAATTAAAAGCAGCATTTTAATGTAGCTCCTGGGAGCTGAGATCATTTCTAAGTAGCAATTTTGCATATGCTGTTATTATCCGCGGCGTAACCAGCAACTATAGCACTGGAAAAAATGTCGTGGCATAAAAAAAAGTACAAAAGCATATAAGAAGCATAAAGTAGCATCGACAGAAAATATTTTGATCATCACTACTAATAAAGGCAGAAACTTTGGAGGCCGTATCCTGCTTGTCCCATAAATTCAACATTGGCAGGAAAAATTCCGCAGCTTCTTGTGCTTTTCTTTACCGTCGCTTGACTTCAGCGGCCGCTCTGCCAAGTGCCCTGCACAAAGCTGCTGCCCCGCCAGGCCGGCAAAGAGCAGTCGTCTAAGGGCTCGGCCGCCTCCAGCAACACTCTGTCATCACATCCATATAGTGGAAACCATGTGCTTCAGCAACACAGCGGCACATAGTAACACAGCAGCAGTTTATGTGCTGGCATTCCTGATACGCAGCCATGAAAGGGTACCAAGTAGCTGTTGAATATTTGGGGAGGTGGCTGGCCAGCTCTGCTTTTAAAAGGCAGGTCTGCTGGTTATCAATCTGGATTAGAGCTAGATTGCTGCCTCGTGAAGTCATCCACAAGTCATTTAATCGTCGGTTAATGTGGGTTTGTTGTTGGCAAATAACATTTGGGTAAATAAGTATCAGGCGTATCAGACAGATGGTTCTTAAAGTCGGATCAAACGAGTTATCTTGAGGATCTTACAGTAATAAATGCAATACGCTGATGACTGAAATTCAGTCTTATTGTTTGTTACCTTTGTGCTTCTATACATTAAAGGAATAGTTTCACACGCCGTGATATGTAATTAGATGAGAAGATCGTGTGATTGTGGCATTTATCTGTTAGCTTAGCTTAGCATGAAGACAGCAGAAAGCAGCCAGCCTAGCTCGTTTGGGGGTAACAACATCCATGTACGAGCGCCCATGAACACATTTAATCTGCAGTCTCATTTTATACATTTAGGTTTTTGTCATTTGCAACGGGAAAACCTCTGGTTGCAATCTTGCTTGATAAATTAAGCCATTAACCTGCTAGCTGTCGTCAGAGGTGACATCAGTCGAAGCTAAAATGCTGTTAAGTGTATTTCACAAAATGTTAAAATGTTTTTTTCATGTGACAAGCTACAATTCAGATGTGTTTTCAAGCTGCAAATGTTAAGTGTATTTCACAAAATGTTAAAATGTTTTTTTCATGTGACAAGCTACAATTCAGATGTGTTTTCAAGCTGCAAATGTTACGGATGCGAGATATGTGTAACTATTGGGACGTTCAGCTGGTCAAAATCTGCCTGGTGATTTGCCAACTAGCGCCAATTAATAATCATTTTATGCATTTAGGTTTTTATAATTTGGCATTTTTGCTAGGTATTCTAATGCTCTGCTTTTCTCTTGTTTGTTTTGTTATTACAGCCACAGTAAACCAGCATGCGGCACGTCTGAAAGGGGCTTTACGTCTCAGAAAAATTGTTAAAATAACTTCATATATGTTATACAGTTTTAATGTTGAGGTGGAATGCATCTTAAAATGCAAGTAATTTTCCCAGTGTTTCATATTACTTTGTGATTTATACTTTACAGCAGTGACTATCATAAAAAATATTTTTTATGATATGAGCATACTTTTCAATTTCAGTGTATGATGTTATGCAGACTCGGTCTCATAAGCTTCTGCACAAGCTCAGTGAAAGAGCCTTGAGGGCCTTTATTTGCTTCTGTGGGGTTTTTTTTTTTTTTTTTTTTAGGTGAACCAGTTTCACTGTGAGACCAAATGGCGGAATCACAGTCATCTGGTATCTTAATATTTCACCATTTCCTTGGAAGTGTTTGATCTCCAGATTCTGTCCCCTCCTCCTCCCATTCACGGAGACCGAACAAAACAAGGAAGTACGCTCCATCTGAGCTTGTGTTCCTAAATGTGATTTGCGACTGTTGTTATCAAATGTATCCAGTTACATCGGCAAACGTACCAAAACCCACCGACAATAGGCAGAGACCTCCAGTCCACAAAGTCACAAACATGCCATCTTGAATTATTTTTCCTTAAAATCATTAATATAAACAGTATCTTTTTTTTTTTTTTTTTCTTTCTCTAGGCCACAAAGCATGGCGGGCAGCGCGCGCGTGTGTGCATGCGTGTGTGTGCGTGCGTGCGTGTGCATTTCTCTTGAATGCACACTGCTGTTTGTTGACTTAACATCATAATATGTGGTAGGAGGACGATTACGTGCGGGGAGCCCAAGTTTCCACACGCCTGGACTGTTTCTTCTTCTGTGTGTTTAGGATCTCTAACTGCTCGGCTGGGCTCGGCGGATCATGTGGTCGGCGGGCCGGCATGCAGCTTTGCTTCGGATGTCATAATGCACAAAGCGTTTTATTGAAAAATGAAGGGATTGTCTTGAAAACAGGATGAATGATGGATGGAGAGCTTCTCACCCACTTTTTTTTTCTTCCCCGTCTTCTTCTGTCCAGGGTGTCGGGTCCCCTCCTTTCTCCAGGGATGAAGGGAACCGGGACGCCTCCTCCCGCTGCTGCTGCTGCTCTGCTGGAGAAGCAGCACGTCCACCCTCACCACAAGCCTTACTATCACCACCACCAGTCGGCCAACGACGGTAAGATTTGACCCGCAGACATCCCGGGCGCCGCCGCCGCGTCGATGTCACATCGTGCGGCAGGTGATTCAGTCAACACGCTCAGCGCAACGTCCCGCCATGGCGGCCGCAGCGTCCTGAAACACCCATGTGTCGTTCATACCGCGCCACTAGAAACCACATGAAAAGGACTCGGAGGGGGGAAGCTGCCTCTGCGAGCAGCGATACTGCCCCGTGGCTCCGTCAGAGCATTTTTAGGACAGAGAGATTAGAGTCGGAGAGACAGAGTAGGGAAAACCACATGCCGGAAGCCTTTTCCCTGCGCTGAATTAGCCAACAAAATGCTGGCTCATGTATTCAGCTGTCTCTCAGCGCCCAAACATGGCAGGCTCAGCTGTCACTCCTGAGCCTTTTCCTAATGCTTTAAACACTGTTTTCCCTGTAAAGATCTACACATGGACGTCTCTCTAACCACGCTGTGGTCACAGAGTTGCGCAAATGTGCTCCAGGAAAGGCTGCTTTCCCATTATTGTGACTCCTGCGGTCGATTCCGAGTACAAACTGAGACGACGGGGACAAATCTTACATACTATGGGGCTGCCAAAGTTAGCGCAAGCACAAATATAGCATTGTCATAATTCGGGATCCACATCAGCGGACACGTACTGTCCTTGGAAACAATCACCCAAAGATGCTGGTGGCAGGAGATCAAGTCTGGCTTCTATTTTTCTCCCCTTTCTCTCCTCTCTGCTCCTCTACATCCTCCCTCATGACCTAGAATACCAGGGCAGCTTTCAGAGCTGCTTCCACTTCGCAGACTCCTACAGGATGGAGCAGACGGTCAGCGGTGTCCACGTCCCAGGAGATTCCCACGCCTACACTTCCCATCAGCACAATGGCTTCCACATGTCTACAAACAACCCGGGCTCCGCAGGTGAGGAGGCTCGTCCCGTGACGCTCGGAACGCCGGGATCGTCGGCCGAGCGATCCCAGTAGTGACTCTTGCGCGTCTCTTGCAGGCTTCAGCTTGACTCAGGAGCTGCAAGGCGGCGCTGGGTGCCAATTCTCCTCCAGCCCAGAGGAGAGCATCTTCTTCCAGGTGGGCAGCTTCGAACGCAGCCTGAGCCACATCTCCTCCGTCTACACTGAGACGTAGAGCCGCGCCGGAGCAGAGCTCGCCCCTCTCCCCACGCCGGCGCCGCCTCTCCACACTCCCAACTGCTTCCACACGCGTCCTCGCACACTCGGATCGCCACATGTCATCTCCCCGTTTCCTCTTTGCTCGGCTCACGTGCTGCATGAAAATCATTGCATGGTTCCAATCAGCGTAGATGAGACACACGATATCCAGGTCAACACACAGCGGTGATTGGTCAAGATGCTAATTAAACCCCTCAAATGAATCAACCAAAAGTGGTTCCAAACCTATTTGGTATATTGCCCCTTGAACCCAAGACGCGTTTACTCGGGATGCTGTGTTACGTATAATTACTGGTTGCGGCCAGTGTATTTATAAATTTTCTCGTATTTTGTGAATTTTAAAGGTAAATTTATCTAGTAACTCATGGGGAGGGGGGTGTAATTTGAGAAAAAATTGGTGTAATTGGATGCAGCTAATGTAAATATCTGATACTATTTGAACTTAAATAGGCTCATCAAGCTGGGACCGGCTTTCAGTGAAGGAAAAACGTGCGTCAAAGTAACGGCAGCGACGGGTTTTGTTTTCATCCTCGTTTTGGAGAGCAGCTGCAGGTGAAAGTAAATCCACAAACATCCAGAGGAGTCACTCGTCTCTCTTTGCCGTCACGTCACACAGTCAAGTGCAAATCACTTACCAAATATTGTACTTCATCTCAGCAGTGCTACACACTTACAGGAGTCCTCTAAGTTTTCAGCTTCAATGTATAAACTCCAAACACTTAAAACTTCAGCGCTGCGACGATTAATCAATTAGCTATTAAATTAACCAGCAACTATAATTGATTAACCGGCTTGTGTCATTTTTAAAGAGGCTTCTTAAATGTGAAAAAGTTCTGGTTCCTTTACTCCTCTGTAACAGTAATCTCAATATCTTTGGCTTTTGGACAAAATGAGGAGGTCGTCCTGGGCTTTGGGAAACACTGTTCAACTTTTGTCACCATTTCCCAACATTTTATTGACCGAACAAAAATCGATTAAAATACGAAATAACTGGCAGATCTGGTTTTAAAAAAAATTATAAAAAAAAAAAATTCAATGGATTCAGTGTCGCCCTCTCCCTCCTCGCCTTTTGTTTTCTCTCATCTGTCTTTAATCTATTTCAAACTGAAGTGTAGAGATGAATATATCGTTTTGCCGTGTTGTTTTAGAATTGTAAAAAAAGAAAAAAAAAGTGTTTGCATCTCTGTATTTTGTCAAGTTTTTTTGTTTGTTTTTTGCTTGTGGGTTTATTTGGAGGAGGGTTTGGGCCCATCAGTTCTGCAATAACGCAGAGAAACCAACCAACTTTATTATTATTATATTATTATTATTATCTGTATAAAATGTACAGTTTGTTTACAACAGATTTGTCATTTCTCAATTCAAGAAATAAAAGAACTGAATGACCAAGTCATGTCTCCTTCCTTTCTTTTTTTTTTTTTTGATAAGCATTATAAAAGATAAAGACACGACATGCTCAAGTTATTCACGTTATTTCTACAGCCTTCGAAATACTTCCCGAATAGCTCGTTAACCGTGGGCCCGCTGCGCCCTCTTCTGGCGCCGGCGAGCGCTGCAGCGCAAACTCTCCACCGGCGGCCCGAGCAGTGCGCTCCTGCTCGGGCCGCCGTGCGCTCCGACTCCGCCGCCGCGCCTCATTTCTGCTTCCTCTTGCTGACGTAGCTCTGGTAGTAGAAGTTGCCGAAGAGGATGATGAGGGTGACGCAGTAGCCGAACACCACCGCGTTCATGGAGTCCGGGAAGTCGCACTCCGCGAACAGGTTGTGGCCGGTGTGCAGGAGGAACAGCGCGAACTGCAGCTGCGGAGGCGGCGAGAGAGCGTCTGCGTCAGTCTCGGCGCCCGCGCCTTTTTCTCTCCCCGCCGGTCGCGTCGCGTCGCGCGTCGCTCAACTCACCAGCTGCAGCGAGGTGAGGTAGCGCTTCCACCACAGGTACCTCTGCATGTGGGGGCCGATGGCGGCCAGGCCGTAGTACGAATACATCACCACGTGCACGAAGGTGTTGGCCAGGCCGATGAAGAACGCTGGAAAGATACACGACACAAGCAGGTGGACGCATCTGCAACTGAGCCCCGCGGCGCGTTTCTCGGTGCCGGTTTTGCATTCGTGAAACCCGTCTGTTTCGCTTTTGTGCGCAAGCGACGCGCAAATGGGGATCTAGTCCTCCTCGGTGCTCCAGCGGGGGCCCCTGCAGGAGCATGAGGTCACGCGAGAGTGTAAACAGGGCAAGAAAAGTACAATCAGAGGAGGTAAACACGAGCGGGTGAGCTTTAGCAACTTAAAATTAATAATGGAAAACAGAGAGCAGATGTGCTGCTCCAATTTTTGTTTTGTTTTTGACTGGTAGCAGGTTTTACTGTGCAGGCGGCCCTGCCAGGGGGAAAAAAAAGAGAGAGAGAAACAAGAAGAAGGGTTCCGCACGAGCCGAGTTGCATATCCGGTCCAGATAAGACCAGGAGCAGGTTCAACACGCCAGGCTAAGTTCTGTGGCCCGGCAAACTCTTAGCAGCCCAAGTCGCAGATAAGCGTGGTCACGGTGATTGTTATCGAGTCGGTCTGGTTACGAGCGTGTTCGCTGGCGCGCAGATGACGAATCACAAAGACTCAAAAAAGAAAAAAAAAGTTAAAAAAAAACAAAAAACAAAACACTTTACTGCAACTCACATAGTAGAACATTACTGGTGCCCCGGAATCCTAAAACTTGACATATTAACTACTTCATTAATTTTCATTCAATTCAATCCGTTTTGTGATGAGTCTACTGAGGATGCAGCCGTGTGAAGTATGAAATCAAGCCGATCAAAAACATGATTCGAACCGGTGAACACAGCGACTGGCGCATCTCTTCCTTCTGTGCTTTGGTCAGTGTTTGTATATCAGGCTTCAGTCTCGGCGAACATCTCTGCAGAGAGACGCCCGCAGTCGGCTGGTGGACATGACAGAAATGATGTCACTCAAGAGTCAAAGGTCAGATAGAATGGATGTGGATCACATCTTCCCACTCCGGTCCAGATCTTCAAGCCACGCTGACGTCACTACCCAAGACAGCTGACTGGTACCTATATAGATTCTGATCTCTTATCTGGAACCTAACCTGCTCCGGAGCATCGGACGCATCCCGCCTCTCCTCAGCGATGCGGACAAACTAGTCCAGGCTGGATTATTGCAATTCTTTGCTGTCGGGCTGCACCGCCGCGTCTCCGGAGACTCTGCAGCCGGCCCACAACTCAGCTGCTCCTTCACGTACGGGAGCTGAGAAACGAGACCATGTTTCTGCCACTTAAGCTTCTCTTCATTGTAAAAACCTAGAACGGAATTCGAAATCCTGCTCTTCACCCGCAAAGCTCCCAACAGTCGGGCACCGTCACGCCTCAGAGCACCGCGCTCCGAGGGTTCGGGTCTACGCGGGGTTCCGAGAGTTTCCGAGACTTGAATGGGAGGCAGAGCTTTCTGCGTCTTCCTGTATCGGATCCGGGAGGCAGAAATCTTCTATATGTGTGAGAGTAGACTGAAAAGTTGCCTTTTACCAAAGCTCATAGCTCCAGCTGGTCTTGAACCATCCTGAGCTATGCTGCTGTGGGCCTAAGCTTCTGGATTTCCCACGATGCAGCGAGCTCTTTTCTCTATTCTCTCTAACCTGTATGTATTCATACTCCCATTATATTATTGTCATAATAATTATTATTATTGACAACTTCGGGTTTGACCTGCCGGTATCAATTCCGACCTCGTTGTCCTCTGCTTCTGCTGCTCTTTTCCCTGTTCAGGTGTTGGATCTGGGCTGGGTTCCCCACTCAGGGTTCCTCTCTCAATATCTGTTGGTTAACAAATGTGTACATAACTAACTTCCTCGACGTGGTCTGTCCTGGTCCAGGTCAGCAGGTCTCGAGGACGTCATGTGACGCAGGAGCCGCATGGTGACACACGCAAGCTGCTCGGCTGCCGTCTTTGACCCACGGTCTTAATAAGCTTTATCCTCGGTTATTAGAAATTCTGTCATTGTTCTCCGGAGGTTCTTTGATTTTGATGCGTGCGCACGCAGCAGCTACTGCACATCTGCCGCTCCGGGAAACGGGACCCCCCCTGTGTGGCGGTCGGTTCCTACTTTCTTCCTGATTAAGAGACACTTGTTTAGGTGCCTTTCTGGCCTCAACAATATGATTCTGGGTTACACAAATAAACAGACTTGACTGGATTTAGCAGATCAACTGCCGGGTTTCTTCCAAAACTCGTGTGATTAAAAGTCATCGTGCTGTGAGGGCAAACATCATCCTCGGTGCCCAGCCCACTCGTTCATACTGCGGGCGTTTATATTTGGAACAACAAACATTATTGCAGATGGATCTCAGCTCTCAGCTGCAGGACTGATGCAGGCTTGGTGCTCTCACCTGCTGAGTATTTATGCGTATGATTATCGAGGTTTATAAAAGGTTATCAGCCACTGCAGCCCTCCGTCTCACAGCCTTTGAGCTACGAAGCCCATTAATAAATCAGAGCAAGCTGCTGCGCGCAAAAAAAAAAAAAAAAAAAAATAAAAAAAATTCAGACTCCCC
>CAAKHG010050555.1:10418-27174 GCA_901007715.1 Dactylopterus volitans
CCCAAACCCCCAACCCCCAAAAAAAAAAAAAAAAAAAAAATCACTGAAGTCACACATAAATGATTGCAATGCTTATTATTGTATTGTATGTAGCATTTTCCCATATTATTGTGCCACATTTTTTTTCTATTCTTTTTTTTTAAAGCAGCCCTTTTCTGTTAATTGCCTTGGCATTGCTCAGGCATGGCCTTGCCAATAAATCACCTTGAAATTGAAAAGTGAATTGGAACTGAATAGAGGGAGGGGATTCTCTCTTTTTTCCTGCAACTGGTAAGGCAGGATTAGGCTTGGCACAGAAAAAGACAAAAGGGAGCATGCATTCGTGTGTTTAGACGTGAGCGTGTGTGTGTGTGTGTGTGTGTGTGTGTGTGTGTGTGTGTGTGTGTGTACGCGCGCGCGAATGTGCATGTCCTTTGTGTCAGGGCAGCAAGGTTTTTAGGGGGGACTCAATTAGTTCAGCCCAACACAAATCCGGAATCTTCCACATTCCAGGTCTATCTGGGATGTGGCAAGAAACACCCTAAAGCTCTGCCCATGACTCAAAAAAAAACCTCAAAGTCCTTCTCCTGTCTCCTTTATCCCTACGAATCCTTGCACACCAGGGGACGAGAGGGGAGCCGATCAGAGCTGGAATCCCAAGATCAGCCACTGCTCTGGGTTTCTGGATGCTCTTTCCAGTTTGTTGCATGTGAAAGGGGATTTGGCCCATTGTCTGCTGGCGCCAGGTTTATGTGAACGGTGTTTGCAGAAATCAGCCATTTTAGTGCTCCACGTGGTCAGATCAAGATCATGAGTGGAAAGGCCATCATTTATCCCAAACAATTATAAATGCAGTGTTACGAGACATGTATTTTTGGCTGCTGTTGTCGGGTATCCTGTGGAATTGATTACTTGTGTCCAACTACTATATCCACTGATGAAAGCAGTTTTGGACATGAGCTCTGTATAACTGATTCGATCAGACCGTCCAGTGCCCATGCTGATCTGTGAGCTGCTCTGTCAAATTGAGCTACAACTATTTCATGTGGCCTCTTGGCATCTTCGCGTACAATTTAGATAGCAAATCCCTGATAAGCAATCTGTTTGTCATGTCGACACGTTTTAAGCTGTATCCCATGATTCTGTCCCGAGCTCTAGTTGCGCTGGACATTTCAGTTCATTTCCTGTCTTATTTTAAAGTCTGTGTTCTCCCATGCGTATTTCTAGTTTAACTTCCTGTTTATTTCCTGCCTCTGTCCTAATGTGCTGCACCTCTGTCTTGTTGTCCAGCCCTCCCTTGTGTATGTAAGCTGTGCTTCCCCGTCCTTCTGTGACAGATCTCTTCACATTTATATCAAGCTTTTGAGTCTCTTCTCTTATGGTTCCAAGTGTTTTCCTGTGTTCCCTTTAAGGTTTTTTTTTTTTTTTTTTCCTATTATGGACTGTATTTGGATTCTTGATTTTTGCCTTGCCCCTATTGGTACCTTTGCCACATGACTGCTTGTGTGTCTATCAACCAATTTTCTAGAGTTAAACCACAATTTATGGACTTGTGTTTCTGCTGTGATCCTGCAGATTGAATCATATTTATTTGTACCCACCTTTCATGCATCATTGTGCCCACCCACAGGTCAGGTCTTTGTAACGGGTGTGTTTAAGACCTTGCAGCACAGCAGCCACAGGTACAGTTGGTACTGACTTTAATGTAGTTTGCAGCAGACAGGGAAATGCAGAAGAAATGTCCAGCAGGTGAAATCCACACAGCATACACACTGAAAACAGTGTGGCAAAACAAACGAGTCTCTGTTCAACAAGGAGTTACAGGTTGGATCAAAGAAACGCACACTGTCGTGACAAGGCAGGAAATCACCACACATTCACAGGAACAGGCACACTGAAACCAGAAGGGTAAAAGCAGAAGTTGTGGTCAGGGACAGAAGGCTGAGGAAATTACCAGGATTCAGCCAAGGTTGGTTGGTCGAAGACAGGCAAAGGCCTAAAACTCCTGGGAACCAGACTAGTGGGTGGGGGTGGGGGTTTGGGGGTGTGGGGGTGTCATGAGACGAAGAAGCCCCAGATGAAGAGAGGGAGTCCTCCACATCTGGAGAGGGAGGCACGGAATCGGCGCAGGCACAATGGCAAGAGTCCCTGGATGACAGCTACCTTGGCAGGCTGATCTGGGTGCTGCTGATGGAAGTCGGCAATAATGCAGGGGTCAAGGGATGAAATTGGACCCATAAACCCATAGACTTTTTCTTCTAGACCGTACCCCTCCGAGTCGACCAGATACTGCAGGCCCCGCACGTCACTGGGAGCGGAGGAGATGTCACACTATGAAGACTGGGCCCCCATTGATGAGGCGCAGAGGCAGGGTTTAAGGAGCAACTCGGACCAGTGGACTCTCCCGAACCGGCTTGACCTTATGGAATGAGGGAGCTTGAGCTGAACTGCTGCCAGGTTGAGGTTGATGAGGCCGGGTGCTTGGACAGAGGAATAAAGTGAGCAATCTTGCTGAACTGATCTGCAACAGTCAAGATGGCGGTATGGCCCTGAGATGGTGGTAGGCCTGTGACAAAGTCCAAAGAGATAGGGGACCAAGGATGATAGGGCACCAGGAGAGGCTGCAGGAGTCTGGCAGGAGCCTGGTGGGAGGCTTTGTGCTAGTCTCATGCATTGACAAACTCTCAGGTATCCTGATCCAGTGAGGCCCACTGAAGAACCTCCGCTGTAGAACATCCTTGGGCAGATCCCTAGGTGGCAGGTGAGGTGTATGCTGTGGGCCCACTGAAGAACCTCTGAGTGCAGAGAAGCCGGTTCGGAGGGCAGCTGCTGGGCCCAGGTTGGTTCTGCAAGGCTGCCTTAACTCTCTCCTCTACTCCCCAAGTGAGGGCAGCGTCAGGTGAGCAGAAGTAAGGATGGTATCCAATACTGTGGCTGACTTCTCCTCTGCCTTCAGGAACTGGTGAGACACAGCATTGGGCTTCACGTTGCAGGTCCCCGGGCGTAGGACAGAGTAAAGTTGAACTGGGTGAGCAATACGGACCACCAACCTGCTTTGAGTTCAGTCTCCAGGCCAACTCAATGTACTCCAGGTTCTTGTGGTCGGTCTAGACCAGGATACCCTCCAACCAGTGGCGACTCCTCCAGTGCCAGCTTGACCGCCAGTAGCTTGTGGTTTCCAGTGTCATAGTTCCTCTTGGCAGGGCAGAGTCACAGAGAGAAGGGACGCAGAGATGGAGCTTCCACCCCAATATATGCCTCCACTACATACTGTCTATAAGGGTCAGGCATGCGAAGGATGGGGGCTGAGGTGAAGTGGGCTTTGAGGGTTTGGAAGGCAGCAGTAGGAGACCAGGATAATGACACCTTGTAGGAGGTGAGTGAGGTTAGAGGGATTGCTACCTTGCTGAAGCGGCGGTAGAAATTGGCAAAGCCAAGGGACCTCTGTAACTGCATCCGGGACTCAAGGGTGGGCCAGGCAGTAATGGCGGAGACCTTAGCTGGGTTCATTTGGAGGCTCCCCCGGCCGACCACATACCCCAGGAAGGTGACCGAGGAGGCATGGAATGTGCACTTCTCGGCATTCACAAAGAAGGAATTCTCCAGAAGCCATTGGAGGACCGCCTGGACAATGTGGACTTGGTCCTCCTTGGTTCTGGAGTAGATGAGAATGTCATCCAAGTAGATGAAGACATTTTTGTTGAGCATGTCATGGAGCACATCACTGACAATGGCTTGGAAGATGGCGGGGGCATCAGTGAGGTCAAAGGGCATGACCAGTGTCCAGTGGGCCGTCCTCCACTTGCGCCCCTCTCAGATGCAGACTAGGTCGTAGGCGTTGTGGGGGTCTAGGTTTGCGAAAACAGTAGACCCTTCCGGGAGCTTGATGGATGACAAGATGAGAGGAAGGGGGTACCAGTTCTTCACTGTGGTGTTATTAAGGCCCCGATAGTCTATTAATGTAGCCAGGGTGTGTGAAACCCCATCCTAAAGTAAACGGGTGTAACAGAAAGGGCACCTTTTGGGGAAGAGTTCAGTGGTTGGGCTCACCAATATTTCCCCCACTACTGGCAAGCCTCTGCTTTTACTGAACACCGGGAGACCCTAGCAGGCTGCCCCAAATACCTTGCGGAGCTTGGAAGGAGACGGAGGCTGAGGTTTGATGCTTCCATTTGGCAGTTCCCGACAGGCGAACCCTTCTGGTGAGGTGGTTAATGGTAAAAGCCACTCAGGCCTCCTTTAAAGCAAAGGTGTGCGGCAGGGCAAACAGGATTGAGCAGTTCATGAGGAAAGGATTACAGTTCTCAGGATTCCCTGCATTGTGCCCCGGGGCCCCCAAACATGGCTCAGAGATTGGCCCCGTAATCGCCAGCGGGGCTGTAGCAGAAGAGGGAGCTGCAGAAAGGGTTGGAGCTGCCATCTCTGAGAGGGCAGCTGTGAGCTGCTGGACCTGTGTGGTTAGCGCAGCTAGCGCCTCCTGCGAGCTAGTGGAAGCCTGCTGCTGGCTAGTGGCAGTACCTATGCAGTGGTGGAGGCAAGCAGGTCATTTTGCTGCTGAATAATACTCTCTTCCCTCTCCAGGCCTGACAGTGGTGATGCTGTGTTTGCTGGGTCCATGTTGTGGCCGGATTGTACTCTAACAGGTGTGTTTAAGACCCAGTTGCTGCAAAGCAGATGCACAGGTACAGGTGCTAAGTGAGAGAGAAATTACCTTTTCCTCTATATAGCATCTCTTTGCAGCTGTGAACTGGTGTCAAAGTGTACTAACATGGCAGACAGACAAACACCACTATAGGAGAGTGGTGTCACGGTTAGTTATTGTCTACTCTGTGCTGACTAATCTAGTCTGTATTCTACAATATAAACCAACTGAGATTCCTCAGAACTAATGCCAGCGTTGCTGCATGAAGCACTGTTCTGTTGGTGTCACTTCTCCTGATATCAGTAAATTTATTACTCCAACATAAGTCATCTGAGTCTTCAGCGTGTCTCTGTGTCTACTTCCTCATCTTCCGATCACCACTCTGATTTCCACAACAAATTGGCATCACGGACAGGATCTCAATGACTGGGTGTGTGAAACCCACCCAAGTAAGTGCAAATTTCTTTGTGTCACTGCCATGTCTGAGTTTGACGAAATTCTGGTAATCTGGAAATTTAAAATAATGTGGATTTGTTGCTAGCTTGCTGCTTGAAAGCAAGTTGCAGTGAAAACAGTGATTTGCATATTGGCCTGGGTCCAACCCCTTAAATGTGTGTGATTCTGACCCAGCCAGTGGGGACAGTTTGTGAGCTTTCCACCTATTTGGATGATGTTCTAGATACATTTAAAAAGTATTTTTCTGTGTAAGTGCAAGACCAGCTGTCTGACCCTGGTCTGGCAGGGAGTAAGTCTCAGATGAAAACAATTCCTGAGCAATAATGTACGTGCGGAACAATTCATTGCATAGTTGGTAAATACCCAGGGAGGTTAAAAGTTGACGGACTCAAAATTGAGAGATATTTTGACTGGAGGAGGTTGGATAATTGATGCAAATAAGAGCTCATAGTGCAGTTGAAGTAGTGAATGTGGGTTTTTTTTTTGGATCATGTGCATGCTGTAATGTGTTGTTTTTCCTTGAGCATGTTGGTGAGTGAATGAAACAATCATGGGTAATCATCAGTCCAAGTCTGTGAAAACAAAAGAGAGCTCCTGTACCGGAGTCACCAGCAAAGACAAAAGCATCCGAAACTTAATTGAAACCTGATGCATCTACAAGTAAGACAATTGCAAATAATCCTGATTCCCATCACTTCCTTGCATGTTTCGAACCAGACACTCCAGCAGGGGAATTCGGTCGAGCTAAGGAATGGTATTATGTACTTCCTTTTACTTATTTGATGAATAAGTGGACAAAGGACGAATGGCCTTATGTGGGTTCATTTGATGTTGAGAAGGTTGATCTTGCTGTGTCAAAGTTGAATCCACGTTTTGGAAATACTAAATGGGACCATGTGTACATGAGTGAGTGTGTAAGCACTTGGAGTGCGCATGCAGAAGAGAAAGGCGACTTGGCAAAGGATACAAGGCCGTGTGAGTGGATAACAGATGAATGGAAAAAAGTTATCGGCCAATGTGCCGGTGCTGTTGAGTCAATTACCGGTGCTTGCTAGCAAACTGGGCATGGTGAATGTCCTGCAGAAACGTTACCCAAATGATGCAGAAGCTTGTGCTAAAGCGCTGATGTATAGATGTGCAAGGAAAAGAGAAGGCATTTTTACGGACATTGTGCATGTTGGCCTCCGTGTGCGTGGGCGTGTGTCCCAGAGAATGCGATGGAGGCTTCCGCGCCTGCTTTGTGCGTGAAAGTGAGCGACCACAAGCAGGCAAATAAGGACAGATTATAAACCGCAACAAGAGCCAGACATTACGATGATGAGCTGTTGAGCTATGTTGCTGCTATCCAAGAAGAAAAGAAGCGAGTAGAGCAGGCCACAGAACAGGTAGTAGGGCAAGAACCAGGACCATCCTCAGGAGGTGTTGCTACTCAGGCACTGAGGCTGATGGTGAATGGACAGACTCACACAGCCAAGAATCTGAAGTTGGCACTGGCGGTGTTAAAGGAATGGTTAAGAGGAAAGAAAAACATCCAGTTCAAGGGAGACTTGCAGTCATAAGAGTTCAGAACAGAAAGATCTCCCTAAGATGCAGGCCCCTAAGATTGTGGTTGTTGATACAGCAGTGTGTAGATCTTGGACCCCGGCTGATACGAGAGATCTGGTGTCAAGTGCCCCAAATCCAATTGCCAATACAACAAAATATTATAAAATTGGCTAAGACCGAATGCATCATTGTACAACTTTCTGGTGCCAGACATGGAGATGTTGCTACAGCACACGCATGGAGAAGAATGGGGGTTGTGTAAAGCTTCATTCCTGGTGCCTAAAACTGAAAATGGAGGGCAATGGCCCGCAGATATGTCTCTAGATTACTGGCTGACAGAGAGAGCTAAACCAGCTGTCATGAAGAATGCACGTGTTCAAGCTGATATTAGTAAGCTAGCTCTTTGTATACAGGGCCCAGATGAGCCCTTGCCAGCATTTATTAAGCGTTTTGTGGACCAGTGGGAAGCATCCATGGGTGCTGACATTGGGGAAAATAGCAAAACGACTGTACGAATGTTAATGCCGAATCTTCAACCACATATTGCTAATATATACAAAGTTACAAATTGAACGTGGCGTAACCAGAGCTGGGAGGAGTTAGTGACGATACTGCTGGATATGTACAAGGACCACTGTTTCTCTGCTAATGCAAAACAGTGCAAATAGTGCAAATCGCAAATTAGTCTCTGTCCGCTAATATTCAAAATGCCCCTCCTCACTCTGATTTCAAGAGAGGAAGGTGCCAAAAGTGTGGCAGAAAGGGCCACTGGGAATGAGACTGCAGAGTTCCGAGGCAACAGGTGCCCAAGACTCAACAAGTTAATCACTATCCAACTGCAGGCTCATGGCCCTCTCTGGCCCCTCCACCCCATCCACTGCCTCCTGCACAGCTGCCTGTTTTGACTGATCCCACTGTGTTCCAATCACAGTAGGAAGGTCATGGACAGACAGAAGAAGGTTCAGAACCAATTGTGCAGGCTTCAACAATTCGGCTCTCTCATTCTCCTGAAAATCCATTAATGCCAATTGAAGTTGACGGTGAAAAAAATCAGATGTTCAACAATCTTATCTGAAGGAACATCTTTGAGTTCGATGGGAAGAGAGTTGTTGTGTAAATTGCATGCAAGCATTCATTGCACTCCAGATGGATTGTTTTTGACTATTCCTGATGATAAAGCCTTGCAGGCTGTTCAGTGTTTACAATTTGCTAACAATTTTCATTATTGCTGGACAGTGACAGATCTTAACCTGGCAGAAACTTTTACCACAGCAAATAGTCAAAGGATTGCTAACACCTCACCAGCATGTGCATCTTTTTTGTCTGCTATGAGGCCACTGCTGAGGTGTTGCTGTGTTGCTGCTATTGATTCATCGGTTGAATATAAACATCTGGCTGCGGTTTTTTTGCAACAACAAGATAAGATCAATTGGTTTGTGAAGATTTCTTCATCGTGGGTCCCGAAGGGTGTGCTTTGCCATGTAAATTGTCAAAAGATGAACAAAGTCTGTTCAAATTTAATGATGTGTTGCCTCACATTAAAGTTGCTGTGGCAACTGGTGTTGAGGAGAAACAGCTAAGTGATATGATAACAAGGTGCCAAAGTCTGAGACAGGCTGTCCCTGGCCCTCTGACTAACGTCATTACTACCTTGAGGAGTGATTTGTTTTTGTTGAGTCTTCCTGAGAAGGTCACTCTGCCTCACAGCACCTTTGTTTTACAGAGAGAACCCTTTTCTCTTTTGTATGGACCCCTGTCTGATTTATTTGAAGTCCCAAATGAAATATGGGCCAAACATAAGAATCATGTGGGATTTGTGACATCTGCGCCACCTCATGTTGTTAAACATAAACCCAATGCTAAACTTCCTAGGATTAGGTAATATCATCTACCTCAGAGGGCAATTAAAGACATTGAGGGTGTAATACAGTCCCTCTTGGAACAAGGGGTGCTGGTCGAAACAAACAGCCCATGTAACACTCCTATTTTGCCCATTCCAAAGCCTAATCTTGGATGGATGGAGATTTGTTCAAGATTTACAGACTATCATAGTATTGTCATACCTACAGCCCCAGTTGTGCCAGACACCATTTCTATTTTGACCTCTTTGCCCCCAGATTCATGTATGCTCTTCTCAGAGCCTGTACTCTCGCCAAGGACAAGGTTGCCACAATCTACACAGACTCTCATTATGCTTTTGGAGCAGCACATGATTTTGCTCAGATTTGGCGACAGAGAGGTTTCTTAACATCTTGTGGAAAACCAATCAAACACCACCAGTTGATCAGATATTTGCTTGATGCTGTCTTGTTGCCTAAACAATAGGCTATTGTTAAATGTGAAGGACACACTTCTGGTTCTGATGCTGTTTCTCTCGGAAATGCGCGAGCTGATGCTGCAGGTAAATAAGCAGCCAGTTCCCTTCTTTCTGTGGTGCTTCAATATGTCTCAGGTCCACCTTCTGACCCCCCCTGCCGTCCTTTGATGATGTAGCAGCGTTGCAAAACTGTGCTGATGGTGAGGAAAATTAACTTTGGGTTAAAAAAGGTTGTGTTCAGTAGGAGTCGGGCTTGTGGCTCCACCCCGATGGTCGACCTGTTTGTCCTCTGTCTCTCCTTTTGGCTTGTGTGGTGCATGGCCCAACTCATGTTGGAAAAAACGAAATAATTCGATCACAATGGTTTGCGCCAGGTATTACACACATTTCACAAACATTGATGAATACATGTGTGATATGTCAGCAAACCCGGTGGACTGGAAATACTATTAAGCATGATCATCTGCCGCCAACTTCAGGTCATTTTCTAAATATGCAAATTGATTTTGTACATATGCCCAGCTGTTAAGGTTACAAACCACTGATATGTTTTCTAAATCGGTGGAAGCATGCCCGACAAGAAAAGAGGATGCGAGAACTGTTGTGAAGTGCTTGATGACAGAGGTCCAGCTTCTGTTGCTAAGATAACTCAGAGCCCGGCAGCAGTACTTGGGTTTCAGTGGAAATTGCATGTTCCATATCATTCACAGAGCTCAGGACAGGTGGAAAGAATGAACTCCACCATCAAAGAAAAAATAACCAAAACCATGATCTCAACAGGACTGAAATGGCCTGATGTCCTCCCGATTGTGCTGTATTCGATTCGTAGTGCACCAAATGCCACAACCGGGCTGAGTCCTCATGAGGTTTTGATGGGACGGCTTATGCCCACAGGGGCTAGTGTACCTTTGACTCCACACAAAGTCACCCTATTATGGACTGATGATTACATGATTGAGTATGTGAAACGTCTGACTGAAATTTTGAGGAAATTTCATGTACAGGTGTCTGACAGGCTCCCGAGACGCTCCGAGGATCCAATTCATCCGTTTGAATTTGGTGATTATGTACTAATAAGATCCTTGGAAAAGGAATCGCTTTCTTCTAGATGGAAAAGGTCCCTACCAGGTGCTGTTGGTGACCCGAACGGTAGTAAAGGTCGTGGGCAGATCAGAATGGATCCACACGACTCGGAAGTGGCAGAGAAAGCGTGATGTGGGTGCTGTTACCCCTTCTAGTGGCTGGGGAAGGAGATGCCAAGGATACATCTGGGACCATCTCAGCATCACCTGGGGCCTCATGAACAAAGGGGTGCGTATGCCAAAATACGTGGCGTACGCCCTTTTCCACGCCAATGTTCAGATGTATCAAGAGTGAAATGACTGTGGAAACTTGCGGTGCTCCACGCCAACTTCAAGGCTGCCTTACGTGAGTTTCTACAGCTACTGACCCATTGCGACACTCAGAGGTGGTGCTGGGAAACTGTCAATAATGTTAAAACAATTAGTCCTCGGAGTTATCGGCACATCAGAGACACACTGATGAACAATTAACATATCCGTGTGTCTTCAATTAGATGAGATATAAAAGCATGCGCAAAGTGCTGCAGAAAATACCGATAACAACAATGGAAGCCTTGGCATTATTGGAAGATATTGCAAATGGCCCAGTGTGCAGAGAGCATGTGTTTAGAGACCGAGACGAATTTTTGGCACATGACGACTGGCTCATCAGCCGCTTTAGGTTTCCGAGGGCGATCCTCGGAGCTGCGGCCTCTCTTGGAGCACGACACGGCGAGGAGCCACGCGCTGCCTGTACGTGCACAGGTGCTAACACCACCGGGGTTCCTAGCGACAGGGGGCTTTCAGAGGCAGCTGGCCGACCGATTGGGACTGTGCCAGTCCACCCTGAGCCGAGCCATGCCAGCTGTGTGGGACGGAATTATCCGCATGTCAGCCAGTTATATCAAATTCCCATACAATGCAGTTGAACAGGCCAACATTAAAGCTTAAGTTGCCACGGGAGCCGGTTTCCCTAATGTAATCGGAGCTATCGACTGCACACACGTTGCTATAAAAGCACCGTCACAGGATGAATTTGTTTATGTTAGCAGGAAACATTTTCATTCGATCAATGTACAGATCATTTGTGATGCGCAAATGAAATTGACAAACATTGTAGCGAGGTGGCCTGGTTCAGCACACGATTCATTCATTCTCACTAACAGCATGGTTGGGAACAGACTACAAGCTGGCATGGTGCGCAACGGGTGGCTTCTTGGTGAGTAAATAATTTATTTGTTCAATTGGCCTAATATCAATCCCCCGATGCGCACTGAGCATGTGCGCCCCTGAAATTCATCCTGTGTCCACGGCATCATTACTAGTCAGTGGTTCAAGTTAGTGACTTGCTGTTTGTTTGGTAATTAAACCACACCTCCGGAGCTTTCCAACAAGCCCCCGATTGTCTGTGTATGTAAAGTATTTCTGTCAATAAGCACGTGTGTAAAGTTTAAAATGACCGAGAGTTACTTTTCCGCAGCACACTTCTGCATTCATTAATAGTGTGTCTGATCATGTAAGTTGTGTATAAAATTAACAAAAGGAAAATGAATCCATTTTGCATATCATTTACCTACTTGTCAAGTAACACATGCTTTCAATTGACCCCAGGGGACTGTGGCTGCCCACTAAAAACCTGGCTGATGACCCCACTCACCAGCCCCCAGACTGACCAAGAGGTACAATGATCTCCACTGTCGCATTCAGTCAGTCGTTGAGAGGACAATCGGCCTGCTGGAAGGACGGTGGCGCTACCTGGACAGGACTGGGGGTGTGCTGCTCTACCAACCTGAGAAGGTGTGCCGCACTGTGATGGCATGCGCCGTTCTCCTTAATGTGGCATACCAGCACGCCATACCACTGCCAGAGCAGCACATCCCCCCCACCAGACGAACCAGACGCTGGACCCGTGCAAATCCTGCCCTGCAGGCCATTCAGGCCCAGCAAAATGTGATTTCAATTTCAAGTAGTAGCGCTACTCATCGATGGGGGTCCTGCCTACTCTGTTCTTCGCCTGCTGTGTTCTCGTTGTCGTGGTCATGGTCTCCAGTACCTGGTTGACTGGAAGGGCTATGGCCCGGAGGAGAGATCGTGGGTCTCTGCCTGGCACATCCTCGGCCCTCAGCTCATCGCCAACTTCCATCGGCAACACCCTGACCAACCCTCCAGGTCGGTCTCCACCACTAGGGCCACCCATCCGAGGCCTGTCAGCTTGAAAGTAGGGGGTGTCCCCTCCTCCAAGGATGACTCGTCCTCAGACGGCGATGGTCCGGGAGATAGTGCTCGAGAGTCTTGCATGTGAAGAAGCAAAGAACAACCTGGCAGTGAGTGTGTGGAGATCAGCAGTCTTTTTACTGACTTAACTGGAGATAGGAAGCAGGTGAGAGAAGCAGGTGGAAGCAGCTGAGCTGATGAGGGGTATGGCTGAGCAGCACAGCCGGAGAGGGAGAGAGCAGACTGTGACACCCCTGCACTTATCTACACATTGGGTTTTGATAAGGACAGACAAAAAAAAGAAACATTTGAAGAAATACTTTAAAAAAAAAAGAAAGTTTTGTTTTATTCTAATGACTGGGTGAAAATGTATAACTGTGTGTCAGGCTGATTATACTTTTGTTTGAAATAAATGGACTGCTTTGGCTTGTGACTGCTTTATAAGCCCATTTACATGGTTATTATTGTTGTGAGCAGTCATCAATAGGAACTTCAGAAATGATGATGCTCTATATTTTCAGAAGATCCTCTTTCACACTATGCTTATGAGTTGGAAAGCATTTGATCTACACTCAGATGCCAGCAAGCTGAATTGAACTGAATTGAGTGTGACCCAAATGCAGTTGAGAAGAGCTAGACTTTCAGTTCAGCAAGATAGATACAAACAACACAAATTAACTTGGCATAATATTCTTGGGAAACACATCTACTTTGCTGGAGAATAAATCAACATATCTGAGGGTTCCCACAGTTTCCAAATTCTAATCTGACAGCTTAATTGTACAGAGGGAAATTACAAAAAAATGTCAAGGATATCTTAGTATTTAGTGAGAGAACAAACAGAATCAGCCTCACGAACACATATTTTCTCACTTAACCCTTGTGATATGATAGCTTTCATGTTTTGATAATTCAATTACTGAGACTACACCACACTACTGTCGTATCAAGTGTCATTGTCAAACTTTGTTCTATTTATTGGCCTTTGTTCTATTACAGCAAGTGTAAAAGTTATATTATCAGCAAACACGATACACCTTGCAGAAACATCATGTCACTTGAAGTCCCAAAAGTTTAGTTGTATGAGTTGTATGAGTTTTGCTAAGTAGAATACAGAGGGAAGAGGGAAGAGGGTGAGGGTGCGGAGGGGGATCTATGTGCATCAGTTTGTGTGTGTTTGGGAACTCAAGAGTCGAGTATAGAGAAATAGAAAGAGCTGGTGCTGGCTCTGGGTTTTACCTTAATCCTTTCCACACATTTTTCAAGGCGCTTCTCCAAGACATCCAAAGAAGCAGAGGGGCATCCTTTTGTCAAAGGCAGATTAACCTTATATAAACAGGTTTCAGGCTGGACTGGCGGGAATGGGGGTGGTTGGGTCGGGTGGTGGGGTAATGTTTTCAAATAACTTTGAAAAAGGACTAGTGTGAAATGAAAGCAGAGTACAATGAATGAAAAATGAAATGATAGATAGAGTTACAAAGCTGGATGGAGAGGAGAGATTGAAAGACGGGACAGTTCTGATTGGGGTTAGAGCGGGAGAGAGAGCTTTGGTTTGGTTGGTTGGGATTGTGGCCAGTGGAGCAGCTCAAAGGAGTAAGCTGCTTCCAAATGAGTGAAAGCACTCACACACACACGAACACACGCACAAGGCAAAGAAAGGGAATGCATGACACAATAGCAGCCATGTTTTAGTCACACAGCAAACCGGAGGTCCAAGATATCACCACTGCTGAACTCTGCAGACAAAGAGAAACTAAAACAGAATTTTCATGATGCATGCTTGATATTTTCAGACGTACTGTATACTGTCTTTTTGAAAAGGCATTAACCAGATCTGGATTATGTGTTGATTTACCAATATGTGATTTATATCGTTTTTTAACAGTTATCAAAAAAGGGGAATATGGGAGTTTCCTAAAGTTTCTCTAATCTGAAATTCTCTTTGTGTTTTGGAAGATATTGTTTTCTGAAATGTTGTCTTCTGACCCTCGGGGCCACTGCAGTACCCCCTAATATTACCCTCTAATTTCTAATGATGAAACACCATTTACTATTTGTACTTTTGCAAGTTTTTTTTTTTTTTGTTTTTTTTTCAGCATGTTTAATGATGCTCTTTGTCATGACAGCAAACAAGCATGGCTTGAATTCAAATACTGCAGCTTTCAGGAATTGGAGTAAGCATTATTCCTGACATACAGTGGTCAGTGCCCATCAAGGGTTAGTCTTAAATGACTGTGTCAGCAGGGGTCCTGCCCTCAGGACACAATAACTCCAAATGTGAGACGCACTGAACTGGATGAAGGAAATTGATGCCATTTCGGGATGTGCACAGGTACACAAAATGTGCACACAAGCCAGCACACACTCACACACTCACACACGCACACACGCACACACGCACGCATCCATATAAATATGTCTACATTTGACAGGAATGCCTATGGTGAACTCTATGGATGAAGTGCATCCCACAGGCAGCCATGAAGTGAAATGAATGGGAAAGATAATTCCTTGGAAAAGGTCATGGTGGATTTCAGTAAGATGTTGAGGATGTGGGTACACGCACATACAGTCACACACATATAGAGAGAAAGAGAGTGAGATGGAGAGAGAGAGAAAGACAGACAGACAGACAGACATAAAAGAATGTTGTGAAGCCTCCTCTTGCAATTCGTCACGCCTCCGTGCAGTTGCATTCTATAATTGATTTAAACACACCAAGGCAATTACTTTAATTCCATCCATCATGTGCGATGGGAGCTCCAATAGCCCATTAGGGCTGTCTACATATTTAGTCGTTAATGGCATGTTCATAAAAAAAAAAAGAAAAAAAGATGTAAATCCATTTTGTGGTGACATAGCCCTTCTCTCATTGTCATACATTGCCAGATTTTTTTTACGATTGCATTTTTGTTTAATCCATCTTTTCACTCATTTGCAGCATTTGTCTTTTTTTTTCTTGTGGTAATTTGGAACAAGAGTCTTTTCTTACCTAATCGACATACTCCATTGGTTTACGACGGGTTACAATCTGTGTAGAGCATAGAAAATGCAGGAATCAAAAAGTACCCTGCAATTAAATGATTGTTTCATAATTTGTTCGTAAATAACAAAGTTAGTCATGTGTTCTTCACACAGACTTCAGATCATGTCCAGCACATAGTATGCACATAGTATTAGGGTGCTGTCCTAATGACCTGACGATTGAATTTCTACAAGCTACTGAAAAAAGCACTATGACTAGACTCATAGCAGTTAAGCAATACTATTGCTTAATACTATACTATTACTACTAGTATTGCCATTTCCTTAAATCGGTATGATGCTTTCAGTGTTGTCTCTGTCCGACAGAAGTCCCTGAATTTTGTTATGTCTCAACTTAGACATGTTCATTGGCGTCTGACATCCTTTTCACCACTGGATGTTTTGTCCTTCCGGTTTCACACCAGCTTAATGACAGAAACGTCATGAGCAGACCCACAAGCTCAGTGTTAATTTCCACACATCAGAGTGAGGACCTGTCACATGACTCCATATGATGTCCAGGCCAATTGATTTAGATCTTTGCGATCATACAACTCTTCTGGGGAATATCTAAATAAGCTCAGGAGTGTAGTACATGCGTGAAATGGGTTACACTCTCGATTTAATTCATCTCAATCCACCGGTATACTCATCAATGAGCACAGATGAGTTCATACATATTAAATAACAGTCTTGCCCCCTGCAGTGTCTCAGAGGTTTATCTCAAGAGAGATAAACCTCTGTTGACTCAATTCAAACTACAGAAGACAGCAAAGTTCTTCCTAAATTTAGGAAGGAAAAAGATTTCCTCTAATCTACACATGATGGACATCCAAGTCTGTCTTCATTCTTCCATCCCTAACTGAATATGTTCTCAAATTGGAGAGCAGCTAATTAACAATCTACTGCTCTCTTGCTTCATACATTTTTTTATTCTATCTTGCACTGACATTGCACACATAGAGCACGGAAAAGATAGTTTCACAACTCAGCCAGATTGTGAACCAGAAAAAAAGTATGAAAAGAATCAGGATTGATGGAGAATGATGAGAAAATCAGACTAAAGTCATGTAAGAAAACATGTGAGAAGCAGAGAGCAACACCATGCTCCGTCCCTGTTAGTTAAGATGGATGGAACAAGGGAGGGGAAAAGCGAGAAACAGAGGAGGCCAGGTCTGGGGCTTGTTGAAGTATTCATGAGGAGTGCAGAGAGAGTGGATGGAAGGGGAGGAGAAGGTAGTGAGAAACAGGTAATGTCTTTGCTTTTCAATGGTAGGGAGGATAAGTTTTATTGACTTTCATTGAGCAAATGGACACCAGTTACAACACCAAGCGAGGTTGAGGAAAAGATCTTGGGGCTGAGTTTGGACCCATGGAGCTGTATCGCCTTTTTCATTTTTGTAATTCCTCATCACAAACATGCATATATTGATGCCGCAGATGCCGCCGGATGTTCTGAAATCTCATACGTTAGTGATACAAGGTCAACCCGTCAACTAGCGCATCACCATCAGACAG